>PVKY010000301.1:27135-56121 GCA_004027775.1 Bradypus variegatus | reverse complement strand
TTTTTTTTTTTCCTTAAATCACGGCAGCCCCCAGTTTAGCGGACTGATTTACTCCGGGTATTGGTAAATATGATCACGTGGGCCACACGACCAATGGTGGAGGCTGCAGCCTGCGAACTAGTCGGCGGCTCCGGCGCCGGCGGGGAGCGGCGCGGCGGCGGGCAGAGTAACCTTGGGTGGGAGCGCGCGAGGCCTCAAAATGTCCTCCAGCGGCACCCTCAGCAACTACTACGTGGACTCGCTCATAGGCCATGAGGGCGACGAGGTGTTCGCGGCGCGCTTCGGGCCGCCGGGGCCGGGCGCTCAGGGCCGGCCCGCAGGTGTGGCCGACAGCCCGGCCGCCGCTGCCGCTGAGTTCGCCTCGTGTAGTTTTGCCCCTAAATCCGCTGTGTTCTCCACCTCGTGGGCCGCGGTGCCCACCCAGCCCCCGGCGGCGATGAGCGGTCTCTACCACCCGTACGTGCCCCCGCCGCCCCTGGCAGCCGCGGCCTCCGAGCCCGGCCGCTACGTGCGCTCCTGGATGGAGCCGCTGCCCGGCTTCGCGGGCGGCGCGGGCGGCGGAGGTGGCGGCCCGGGTCCTGGTCCCAGCCCCGGCCCCGGCGGCCCAGCTAACGGGCGCCACTACGGGATTAAGCCTGAAACCGGAGCGGCCCCAGCCCCTGCCGCCGCCACCTCCTCCTCCACTTCCTCGTCCTCCTCTTCCAAACGGACTGAGTGTTCTGCTGCCCGGGAGTCCCAGGGGAGCGGCGGCCCCGCGTTCTCGTGCAGCTCCTTTCTGCGGGACAAGGCGGCAGCGGCGGCGGCGGTGGCGGGAACCGGGCCCGGGGCGGGCAGCTCGTCCGAGCCCTCGGCTTGCAGCGACCACCCGAGCCCCGGCTGCCCGCTGAAGGAGGAAGACAAGCAGCATCCGCAGCCGCCGCAGCAACAACTTGACCCAAGTAAGTGCAAAAGAAATTGCCCCCTGATTTATTGCTGAAACCTGTAAGGCTCGAATGTGCAAAACTGATAGTTTTACTAACCTATAAAAACGTCTAGACGCCTACCCTAGCCTAGGCGAGCAACACGCATCCATAAAAAGCTTCCCATAACCACCTACCCTGGGCGCGCGGTTAGTACGGTAAACAGAGCGCGGGCATTAAGACTTTTTATGATGACGCCCCCCCCCAAGTTGTGAAAAGCGGCCATCCTTGGTGAAATTAATTTAACGACCTCTCTCCCCCACTCTGTCATCTCTCCCTGCTCCCCTCCGCCCCTCATTCCCCTTCTCTAAACCCCCCTCTTCGTAGACAACCCGGCAGCGAACTGGATCCACGCTCGCTCCACCCGGAAAAAACGCTGTCCTTACACCAAATACCAGACGCTTGAGCTGGAGAAGGAATTCCTCTTCAACATGTACCTCACCCGGGACCGGCGCTACGAGGTGGCCAGGATTCTAAACCTCACAGAGAGACAGGTCAAAATCTGGTTCCAGAACCGTAGGATGAAAATGAAAAAGATGAGCAAGGAGAAATGCCCCAAAGGAGACTGACCCGGCATCGCCGGTGGGACCGTTCTTCTTTGCAAAAGCAGCGGGAGTTTTTCTTTATGGGTGCTTGATTTCCAGAAACTCTCCAGCGATTTGGACTTTTTTCTTTCTTTCTTTTTTAGGTAGAAGTGACTGTGTGGTTGGTCTCTGTGCGGTATTTGGGGGACTCTGTATTTGCTCGCTTTATGTGTTGGAGAAACCAAGTGACTTTGGGGTTTTGCCCTATCCCGCTTCCTCCCTTTCCTGCCCCCTGGTTCCTTAGGAAATGCTGTCTTTTGTGACTGCACGCTGGCTTTGGGAGCCCTCCCCGTGTAAATTGTGCCCCATGTTTCTGAAAAGTGCTGTCGTTTAGCCCCCAGTGCTGCCCAAGCAGGGGCCAAGCACCCCTCAATTCTTAGAATGAAGGCAGAGCGACAACAGTGCGAACGCCCCGGCTAGCCGCCCAGGCTGAGGCCCAGCCAGGTTACCGACTCAGCCCCTTCTGAAAGCCTCTTTTCCTCAGGGAGCCCACGCGGGCCCTCAGCCAAGACCTTGGGTCAGCCGGAGACAGCAGCCCGGGGTCTCGGGAGGTTTGTTCTCAGTGCACTGGAGGAGTTGCGCTCTCCCCGGGAGGGCCCGGCTAGCGTGGGCAGCTGTGGGTGGTTGCCCTCCCAGTTCCTGACCGAGGACCAGTTGTAAATGTGACCGCTTCCTACCAATAAATACTGATTTGATCAAATGGAACCAGACGCTGACCCTGGACGCTGTGTGCCTCCTTTCTCTGTCTGTGCAAAATACCACCTTCTCATATATTCTCCTCCATCCCTGGGAGGGACTCATGGCTAAAAATCCAGGGCCCTTCCACCTGAAAGGTCTCTCAAGTGACTGGAACTTTCCTTTTGTGTGGGCATCCCCAGCCTAGAGTGCAGCCACTGTGGGAGAGCGGGGTCGTCTTGGTCCCCTCGCCCAGCCTGGTTTCAGGGCCTCCGGGAACTCTGTGCCCCGGCCTAGTGTCAGTCTCGCAGCAGCGCCCAGTGGAACCAGTGGGCTGCAGGGGCCCGGCATCCTCACCTTGGAGACGGCATCGCAGTCTCCCCCAATTCCTGGAGCCCTAGCCACCGACCCCTTTTTTCCAATTAAGGGAAAGGCCAACTCTGCAATCTGGAGCAAGTTCCCCAGCTCTGCGGGGGACCCTGCGAGGCTGGATTGCTCTGGGAAGGCCGAGCCGGTCAGGCTGTGAGCTTCCACCTCTCCCCATGGGAGCCCCAAATTGACCTTATCAGATCAGAATGGTCAAGGCTCTCCTTCCTAGTCACCCCCTCCACTGTCACACACACACACACACACACACACACACACACACACACCTCCTGCAGCTTCTGTGTGTGTTTACCCCCCATTCAGCCCTCTGAGGGCTGCATTCAGAGGCTAAAATGAAGGTCATTGTGAGCGAGGGTTCCGGCCCAGCGCAGCCTTTGCAGGCCCCAGAGGCGGCGGCGCCGGGCATCCTGGGCTGGGCGGAAGGTGGGGGCAGTGGCAGAGGTCTTGGGGATCCTGATGAAAGAGGGGAGGTCGAAGAAAAAGCAGAGAGGGCTGGGAAGGAAAGCCAAGGCCCAGATCCGGCATAAGGTGCTGTGTTGCCCGCGCCCCTTCGGCCAGCCCGGTACCTAGAACTCTTTGAAAACAGGAAGAGCCAAGGTGTCATAAAGCCATCGAACCGGCGAGACGTCTGGAGGTAATGAGTTTACAACAGGCCCGGCGCTTCGCTTTGAAACCATCTCATTTTGATGTTTGTGTTTGTGGGAGGAAAGAAAAATGCAGACAAAATTGGGTCTTAAAATCTGGACAGTAAAACATAAACAAGACTGCACTGGACCAAGAATGCAGGGGCTTGGGAGCCCCCAGGTGAGGTGTGAGCACCTAGGAAATAAAAATGAGGGGCGTGGGAAGAAGGAGGAGATGTACTTCTGATTTTAAAAATGACCCGGCTATTAGAAGAATCCCATGGTGGGTGGTTTTTTTTTATAATATTCTGGCGATCGCTGCGGTCTAGCCTGTTTCTTAAAAAAGAAAAAAGAAAAAAAAACGGCTTGCTTTTATTTGGGGGGGGTGTTAGTGATTTGGGGTCGTTTAGTCAGCAGAGAGTCTCACAACTGCGTGCGTGGTCAGCGGGGAAAGACAAAGTTACTCAGAAGCCCTTTCACAAAAATTTCTGGCTCTTCACTCCAAACTTCGCAGCAAAAATATTGTTGGAAATTATATCTATTTCGCTTATAGGAAATATAATAATTACACGCTAACGGGAGGACAACATTTTTTAAAATGAGGAAAAGATTAACCTCACAGAAAACACCTAAGCCGATTAAAGCCTTTGCTTTTTAAAATTCAAGTGGAATGTTTGGTCAATTCATCTTATTCTGTGACTTTTGATATAAATTTAAAATCTCATTTACTGTGCATAGAAATTCAAATGAACACAACTTCAATTGGAGCTGTCTGGCCGACTACTTAAGATAAAGCAAAAAGCTTTTAATTTGGCTTAGATCACCCCAACATCACCCGGTTAAATGGGTCTAGAGCATTAAAAGTACAGTTTAAATAGCAAATATTCATAATTTAATGCTCAGAATAACACCTTTAAAAGGGAGAATTTATAATCTTTGACTTCTGTAATTTCCTAGTTTTGGAAGTGCGTGGTACCTCTGAAAGAAAGCCTCTTGCACTCGATTTTTGGAAAGTTGTGATTTTTGTTTACTCTAGTCAGTCCTATAATTTGGTTTCAAAGACAGCTGAGTGATTACAGAATGGGAACCGACAGTGTCTGGCAAAAAGGCTGGAAGCTTTTGGAAGAGTCACTACTGTAAACTCTTGGGAACACAAATAAGAATATCCTCGGCATTCAGGAGCGCCTGTTTGCTGCACTTGACTTGTTGACAGTCAAAGGGATGAGGCATTACTGGTGTCAGCGGTCCAAGCCCCAGTCAAACCAAAGTGGTTTAAGATTGAAAGTGGTTTAAGATGAATGAAAGGGAAGTTAAATTCGGTCTGCTTGACGTAGCATTTGGCCACTAGAGAGCGCTCTTGCTCCACTTTCTGATCTCGTAAAACGGGTTGCAGAGGAAGAAGGCTTTGATTAAAAATATTTACAATCTTATTTTTAATCCCAAATTAGGATAATTTTAACCAAAAATAAACAATGTGCACTATTAAATTCTTCAGCTGTAATTGTGAGGTATAAAATTTTGGCTCAGTCGGAATTTCAGAAATTTTGGACTATGGCACATTGTCCCTAACTATAAAACGTTATGGTATATTCGTGCATTCTATTAAAACAGTAACGTGTAAAAGCATGGGTCTTTATTTATGAAGTTGATGCGCTTTTTTTTCTATTCAGATTATAAACAGAATGGTTAAAGAAAAAACTAGGTGTTTTGTCCCAAGAGGAAAATGTTGCGTTGTAATATTTTCTAAATTAGGCCCAAATGTGTAGAAATGAATTTTGTAGTGTTCACGTCCACCATCCCACTTCCCAAGAATTACATAGTTCTAGAAGGTGCCTTGTATTAATAAAATAAGGGCTCGCTCTATGTTTCCCCCATTCCACTCCAAAACCCCACTCACTTATGGAAGGGTGTTAAACACGCACATGCCCCCACGGCAAACAGTGAGACTAAAAGTACAATTACAAAGTCAGCTCCAAATCTTTACTGAAAATAATAATCTTTTAATTGGGTATTTGCAAGATTTAAGTCCAAAATCGTTAACTGTCAGAATTGGTTAGCTCGCCTTCGGATTTAAAGGAAGTTTTACCTGGGGATAGCCTGCAGGGGGTGAGGATGGGGGAAACCTACCCCCCACCCCCAATACAACTAAAATCTCCGGCACTTCCTACTAATTTTAAAATTAAATAAAGTTTAATTTAAATTTAAATAAAGCTTCATTAGCAATCCATTTACCTTAACCATTTCCAACCTTTCCCAGTAGAAATAATTAAAATAGTCTTAAAATTTTTTATCTTGCTATGCCTTTCCATCTCGACCGTATATTCTCTATTTGCAAAATATGATATTCAGTCCATCCAGACCGATCTCAGGATCGCGCTTGCAGGCCGGGCCAATCCACGAAGAGTGAGTAGTAGTTGCTACCACTCGCATGCTGCGCTTTGGGGGCTGCCTGAGTCTTTTAGGATATTTGCATTTGGCGTGGAAAGTTGGTGTGCTGTGCTTTAAGTAAGCGGGACCATTCTTGGTGGGCGCAGGGCAGACTCAGTTACCCAACGAGCTCGCGAAGAAGGCCGAGTGGGCGAAGAAAAACACATACAAACAGAGACCCCGTTATATTTATTGGACGTAAAAACAGGGAAAGAGAGAAAAAGAATATTAAGATGTGGGGCTAGGTGGGCGGTGGAGGTGTAACGCCAAGGCGGCTTCGGAGAGCTTCTAGAATCATGAATATTTTGTGGATTCACACCCGACTTGCCCACAGGGCTCGAGTGGCTTCCTTTACTCCTGGCTTACAAACTAGGCCGAGCCTGCCCTTTCTTCTCTTTCGAAAAAATTAGTAACTAAGCTGGGCCTGGCGTCCGCTTCGCAGATAAACTAGAACTGCTAGCAGAAGACGGGCACCGCCTGCAGCCGCCTGGAACCGGCGCGATCCGAACGGCGGCCCCGAGGGCTCCACGGGGGGACTCGCGGGTGTCGGACCCCCGCGCTCCGCCGCGGGCCACAGCCTGCTCTAGCCCGCTCCGCGCCGGGGCTGAGACCCGGGAGCCGCGCGTCCTGCCCGAGGAAATGCCACCCACCCCAGTGTGAGTCCTCCTTCCCCCTCTGGAACATTTCTGTCCGCTTTTCTGTTTACTCCCTCAGCAATGCTAATACTCGATCCACATTCTTTGGCCTCCCCCCCCACCCCAGCGCCTGGTGCTGACGTCTATCAGGGGTGAAATGATGGAAACTATATTCATGGGCATGGTTTCTATTAAATATCAATTAACCTGGGAGCCCTAGTCAGGCGTGCAGTGTGTCAAGGGTAAATGTACATCTCATTTCCACAAGGCCCGCTCGGCTGCAAAGTAGAGCTTTGATTGGCATTGATAACGCCAGGATCTGGAGCCACGCTTGCGGCTTTTAATCTAACCACTTAGAAAGACCAAAGCTCAAATGGACTGCACCACTACAACGCTCGCCCACGTTCCCTGGGCTGCGCCCGCGTCCAGGAGTACAAAAACCACGGCTGACGCCTGCGGGACTGCTCCAGGGGCTCTGGAAAGGAGGGATTTACTCTGCAGTCTCCTGGGAGTGGCCTCCCTGCCTCTCCAAGTCTAAGGTTCTGCCGCGCCCCCTTCCCGCTAGCCGCGGCCCGCATTCCCACGACCCGAGACGCACCGCAAGCCCTTGGCAGTGCGGTTTTATGGGCCCCCTTTAAGGCTGGCGGAGGCATCTCTCGGTGGGGGTGAAGCGTTTCGTCGGACGCAGTAGCCTCGCCCCCGCGCGGATCCCTCCGCGCGGTTATCTCTGCCTCATCTCTCTGCCTCTCCGCGCAGTGGCGTGGTGCGAAAATGCCTCGCCGGGGCGTACCGGGGCGGCAGCCTTGGCTGCGGCGGGAACGGTGGGAGGGGACGGAGAAGGGGGGCGAGGTGAAAGGTGGCGGCGGAAAGAGGGTGTTTTTTTTCTTTTCCCTCCAGAGCGGGCGTTTGTAAACCGAAGCCAAAGATTGTCCCCGTGGGCCGGGCGCACTTTTTTTTTTCCTGGTCCCGGTGCGCTCAGGGCCGCGTGGTGCCTCAAAGGAAACTGGAGGCAGCGGGGCAGGTCAACTGGGGCGTCGGCGATTATACTGCGGCGGAACCGGCTCGCGCCGGGAGAGGCCGGGCGGGCGGCGGCGGGCGGGGGCTGGGCGAGGGCCCGCAACCCGCGAGGGAGGCGGTGCAAGGCCAAGGCGGCGGACGCTGGAACCGGGCATCAGTGCCCAGTAGTTGAGCGCCCGTGGCTGCCGGGCTTCAGAGGCGGCGCGCGCGCGGGCGACAGCAGCGACGTAGCCCGGCGGCCTCAGCGGCGGGAGCAACCGCCCCAGAGGCCCTCGCGGCAGTGCGGTCGCGTCGGAGCGCTCCCTGCTTGCTCCGCGCCGTCCGCCCGCCTGGGGCCGCCCTCCCGCCCGGGGCCGCCCTCCCGCCCGGGGCCGCCCTCCCGCCCGGGGCCGCCCTCTCTCGGTCCTTAGCCGCCGCCGCCCCGATGAGCTCGTACTTCGTGAACCCGCTGTACTCCAAGTACAAGGCGGCAGCCGCGGCCGCGGCGGCGGGCGAGGCCATCAATCCCACTTACTACGACTGTCACTTCGCGCCCGAGGTCGGCGGCCGCCACGCCGCCGCCGCCGCCCTGCAGCTCTATGGCAACAGCGCCGCTGGCTTCCCGCACGCGCACCCGCAGGCGCACGCGCACCCGCCGCCCGCGAGGCCAGGGTGCGGCGGGGGCGACCGGGGCCCAGGCCAGGACTACTTCCACCCGGGCGGGGGCAGCCCGGCCGCTGCCTACCAGGCCGGCCCCCCTCCTCCTCCGCAGCCTCCGCCTCCGCCGCCGCCTCCCCCCTGCGGCGGGATTGCCTGTCACGGGGATCCCACGAAGTTTTACGGATACGATAACTTACAGAGACAGCCGATTTTTACGACCCAGCAAGAGGCCGAGCTGGTACAATATCCTGACTGTAAATCGTCCAGTGGTAATATTGGCGAGGACCCAGACCATTTAAATCAGAGCTCGTCTCCTTCTCAAATGTTTCCCTGGATGAGACCACAAGGTTGGGATGCAATTTTTTTAAGCGGGGAGAGGGGAAGAAATCTGCTTTCATCTCACATTCTAGCTTTAAAACTCCCTTTCCTCTCCGTCTCCCCCTCCTTTTCCTTCTTGTGTAGCCACTAGCTCTTATTCATAAAGTAACAAACTTTTTTTTTTAGTAAAAATGATGGGGACCGAATAATTGTGGACCTTCTGTCTGCCCCTCTTGCTTGTACACCCTATATATACATATCAGATCTAAAGAGAATATTTCACCCCTTAGACCTGTTCTAGAAATCTCTAGCAATTTGAAGAGGCATTTTATTTTAAAAACGTTCATTTCCCCCTTTTGTTTGTTTTCATCAGCAGCTCCTGGCAGACGAAGAGGAAGACAGACCTACAGTCGTTTCCAAACTCTAGAGCTGGAAAAGGAATTCCTTTTTAACCCTTACCTGACCAGGAAGAGGAGAATCGAGGTTTCCCACGCTCTAGCCCTCACGGAGAGGCAGGTAAAAATCTGGTTCCAGAACAGGAGAATGAAATGGAAAAAGGAGAACAACAAGGACAAATTCCCTGTTTCCCGGCATGAGGCGAAGGACGGGGAAACCAAAAAAGAAGCCCAAGAACTAGAGGAAGACAGAGCCGAAGGCCCGTCAAATTAACTTCCACCTTTAAAATGTTACCACAGACTATTAAAGCTAATGTTCAACATATGCTGGTGGACACCACCTATTTTCTTTGTTGCAAAAGACCTTACCTGTGTTTCAAGCTACCTTCATGGCACTCACTGCTCTTGAGGTTTCTGTGCTTCGAGAGGGATTTGGGTGATTAAAAAAAAAAGTTTCTAGGACCGCATAGAAGCAGCCCTTGAGCTGTCCTGTGTAGGGGTAATTTGATACTGACCTTGTAGCTATATTTTTATAATGATAGTTTTTAATGTCTGAGCTGGTGATTTGCCTCAACAACCTAAACTTCCTAATAATTAGCACTAAATCGTTGAATTTAAAATGCTTTATTAATCAAACAAGTGCACTTGAACTTTTAAAACCTTTTCTCTATGGGATTAAATTAAAAGAAGTCTATTAATTTTTAAAAATTATGCCTGCAGAATATTTACATTATATTATTTGATTAAAATGTATTATTTATGTGTTTTTTTCTCCTTTTTGCTTAATGGTTTGGGTGCCTTTTATTTACTCCTAAAGGGTTCCTTTGAGTATTTTGTAAATAGAATGTCTCGGGGAAAAGTCTGGGCCAAATATCCAAAAAGCACATTTTAGCTGAAGAGTGTACAGTTCTGGCTTTTCAGCTTCCTCAAACTTCGGGATACTGTGTTGGGCCGGTGACAAATGTTTCAGGACAATGGCAAAGCTGATATTTAATCATTTTTCTATAGTCCATACAAATTATGGCAATTAAATCGTCTACAGTGAATGAATACTTGAAAGCAGTTATAACATTTTCGTTCAACTTTTCACTCCTGCAAGTCGCCTTGTGAAATGCCTCTCCTACTTTCGTTTTGAACCGCGCTTGTAATCGCCTGCAATTGCTAGGTCTGTACGCCGCGGCCGCCGCTGTGATTCGGTATTTTGAGTAGGTGCCATATTTATTTGTATTCCCTGCGCCCGGTTAACACGCCCATTTTGAGCCAGCTTGCTGTGCGCATCTCAGATGTCGGTTGGTACGTCCTCTGTTGTTCTCCAGGAAAGCAATAGCCTCCTCTATTTGAAACAAGCGCTGAGAGCAAACGCAGAAAATTTCGAGTGTAAACAACCGCTCCAAGAACATATCTAGCTCCTTAATAAAGAAATGAATCTCTTTCTAGAGCCAGTGTCTTTGAGCGCCGCCAACTACCCCTTTTCCTGAGTCCTGAACAATCGCTTGGGCTCATAGGAAAGCAGGCTCACTCAGGTCTTACATTTGATAAGAAAGGGGTGGGAGTTACACGCATCCCGCACCGTGGAAGAAAAAAACCACGGGGCTATCTTTGCTGCTCCTTGCTATGAATAACCCTGCTAAGAAATTGTGAAAACTTTGGACTTCGCAAAAGACTAGAGTTGTAGGCCCAGTGGGGACGATCCAGAGTCCAACTTACACCAAAGCTTATTCTGCTGAGCCCGAGCTGATGCTGGGGTTTGGGGTGTGTTATTAACAAGATACCCATTTTCCACCGAGGCTGCTCCTACAGCTGCCATTTTACGGGGCAAGGGGAGGAAGGGGGGAAGGGAGGGAGTGAAGAGGAGAAATTCAAGTAACAGTTTTTCTCACAAAAGAGAAAGCATCTGTATTTGGTAGACGTTGAAGAACTCACTGCTTTTTATAGATGCGTTTATTTTTAAAGAGTCCATCTTTATTTGCAGAGTGGCTTTTATTACACATGTAAGAAAATGGAATCCTATAGCTTGAGCCTGAGTTGTCCCTAGCCCTGGGTTGACTGTGTGTCTGCAGTTTAACCAAGCCAGGAAATGTTGGCACTGGTCGGGCCAGTGTCAAAGCACCACCTCTTAGCTTTCCATTCAGGGACAAGGCCGTGGCTGTGGCGTTCGCTGACCTGAGCCAGGAAAGACAGTTTTCAGTCACGGGTGGCCCGGGGCTTGGGGACATTTGCACTAGAGGAGACAGCTGTGAAAGCGCATGCTGGATTTGGGAACATTTTGCTCTGTGCGCTGCCTGAGATGTTGCTGTCGGCTGGTACAGAACATGATGCCAACCGCCCAGAGCCTGTCTGGGGAACAGCCTCGGAGGCAAACTGTCCACAGACCAGTGCTGGCTAAACTCTCACTGCCCCTGATTTAGGAGATTCTTCTATTAGCAAAATTACTGCTGTCTCCCACTCAAGGATGCTCCTGAAATGTCACTTTTAGAACCACTGATTTTTAGCAAGAATTTGGGGAAGGTAAAAATGTCCTAATTTCCTTAGTATTCTGTGTTGCTCTGGAGGTGTTGTACCCTCCGGCCTGAGGACCCACACCAAGGGTAAATGGTAGTTCATAGAGAGAAAATGACTGTGTTGTAATAACTGATGTATTTGAGGGTTTCAATTTGTTCACGTGAAGAATGTGTGGATACTAAATAAATGTAAGTATATATGTTTCCTTTTGTAGCTGGAGAAAGAACACAGATACGTCTCCAAATAAAGAGAACATGGGAGTTTTACACATTATACACACACACAGACACACACACACACATACACACACACACACTAACAATGGCTAGACATCCCCACCCCCCAACATGGTGTTTCATGCAGACAGACTCGAGTGATGGGCCCGCAAGAAGTCTTTATAATTGGCTCAAATGTGTAAATATCAGAGCCTTGCAGCAACAAGCAAGCAAACATTTTTGCTGCAGAAATTTGCATAAACCTTCAGAGAACCCTTTGCAAACCCAGGCGGTGCTTTTCTGCCCTGAACTGATGCAGCCTGCTTAGAGAGGTCTGCAAAACGTTTAGAGAAAACCAGAATCCTCCAATATTAACATCACATGAAAAAAACAAGCCTTTGGAGTGATGTAGGCTCTCTGTAAGGATAAGCACAAAGGAAGGTGTGGGTGTCAATGGTCCCTACAGAAAAATCAGTTCAGGGACTGCCATTTTGTGAGGTCGCACAAAGTCCAGCACATCGCATACTTCGGCATAGGGAAAACGTGCAAATATGGCTGCCCTTTCAGCGCAAAGGGTCTCTCCCTAGTCCTCCTTCCCAAGGCAGAAAAGAAGGTTCATAAAGTTCTGCTTTTATTTGGGAGAAGGAGAAGAGGATAAATGGAGGAAATGACAGTTGGGATTATTTCTTAGAAAATCTTAGAATTGGACCATCTCTTTGCTCAATTCCACATGTACACACCAGTGCAAAGTGTTCTGTGCTTGGGAGGACCCAACAACTTGTCCCATTTCTTGTGTATTAAAAATATTATTTTTTTTTCCTTCAATGCAGAAGGTGTTGCTATTTCATCTCCTAGTTTGTTTTCTCTGCTCCCGGGCATTTGCTGAATCCTTGGACATCTGAGGGTGGGCAGGGAAGGAGGGTGAACATTTTAATGGAAACTGGCTGCTGCTGCAGTTCTCTCTTGCAAAGTTAGGGCCCACTGGCTTCTTCCAGAAAGAACATGACTTTTGCTGACAGATGGCAACAAAAGTCCTTTAATCAAAAATATCCAAGGTCATTTGAACTTTTTCAAGAGATATAAATGACCTGCTCCAGAGGGTGCTGTGCAGCTTCCTGCATAAGCCCACATCCACTTAGGTCCTGGGTATGAGGACATTAATAGCAGGGAGCACATAGATATCCACTGAAAAACATATTACTAGAAGCCCAAAGACAGCGAATGTCCTTGAAAGTACGGGGGGCGGGGATTACCTCTGCCAGGTGGGTTCTGAAGCCTGGTGGCTATGTCCCTGAATTAATGGTGAGAATGCCGAAGGCCAACAAAGTGCATTCACTCCCAGAGGGGTTCACCCAGAGAAGCTCCTATCGGAAATGCAACGGGAATGTGACTCCTGCCTTTTAAGGAAAAAAATTTTTTTTCTAGGCTGATTTTCGGGAGTCACACTTTTCCTGAACATATGGATCCCTCTCCTCTTCCAAATTGCATTGATGGGGCTTTTCAATGGACAAAACATTTTGGGGAATTTAATTCCATACAAATGAGAACTGTCCTTAGTAGGGACTTAAAATGAGGGCATTTGGAGGGGATCCAGAAAGACTTCTCCTCTAACTCGGGACTGTCTGAGAGGATGTTTCTGTGGAGATAAAAGCCAGGTAGTGGGCCCTCAAACTGGTAATCTGGACGGATTGACAGGTACCAAAAACCCTTTCCCGTCTTTGAGCTGGTTGGTGAGTCTCCCACCGCAGAAACCCCAGGAAATGGGAGGGAGCCCAATTTAAATTGGAGAGGAGTAGGGGGAACGAGCTTTCTTGGCCTGTAGAACCCAAGTTCCCAGATAAGATCACTTGGGTGGGCGGGTTGTGTGTGTGGGGGGGGGCTTGTCCACAGCTGAGAGGGGCAAAACCCGAAAGTGCTCTGCTGCCCTTCCGGAGCGGGCCTTTTTTCTGAGGGGAGGGGAGGGGAAACAGAGTGACCAGCGTAAGGGAGATATGGGGGGTGCGATCGGTGGGCTGCCGAGATCGCCCCCCTGAGTGCCTCGGCAGTATACACCGCGTTCATTTTCCCTCCGACACAGAGCCCAAATGCGCAGAGGTTTTGAGCCAAACTAAAAGAAAAAATTTTTTTTCTAGAAAAGGTGAGAGAGAGGAACGAGGAAGGCAAGAGAAAGCAAAGGGTGAGAGGATCGGAATGGAAGAGGAAAGGGGAAAGGATGAGAGGGAGAGCAGGAGGGAAAGAGAGAGCAAAGGAGGAGAGAGAGAGAAAGGGAAAGAAAGAAACATGGCGCTTGCGAGCTGTATGTGCAAAATCCGCAAGGAATTGCAGTAAATTCCTTTTTGTTTGAAGAAAATTTACAACTTGGTAATAGACCTTTTTATGACCTATTTGCGGTCGTCATTGGCTGCGGCTGGTCATGTGCAGGCGCCGTTCGCCTTCACGGCCTTTTTCCTGATTTCCCAGGCGAATTTCCCCCCGCATTCTGCCTTCCCAGAGCCTCACCCCCTCTTTTTCTAACCTTTGTCTCTGCAGAGGTGGGCTCCAGTCGCCGGCTGCGGGATTGCGGGGTCCACGGCGGCCTGGGCTCCTGCCCGGCGCCCGGCCTGGCCCCGCCGCCTCTCGCTTGGGCCGCGCGGCTGCCGCCTCCGGAGCCGGTGGGGAGCCCGGGAGGGCCCGGAAGGAGCCCGGAGCTCCGAGCCCCCCGCCGACGCCGACATCGCTTTCCCTGAGCAGCCGGCCTGCTCCCGGGTGCCCGCAGCAGCACGGTTCCGACGCGGTTCCTTCTCCAACATGAACCGGTCCCTGCTGCGGAGATTGCGCGCAGCCGGGCAGCGCCTAATGGATTACAGCAGCCGCTCCAGCCGACCGCCGCCTCCGGCTCGGCAGCCTCCGGGTAAGAGTCGACCCCCACCCCATCCGGCGCCCACCCCATGGGCAGCTCGGTGAACCAGGCCCGTCCCCTACAACTTCCCCGGGAGTTGGGGAGCCGCTGCCTGCACCCCCTGCCTCCTGATCTCTCCATGCCGGAGCGGTCTTCCCCCGGGGCCCAGGGTGGCATGTGGCTGGCCTCAGAAGTCCAGGGTGGGGGGAGAGCCCCATTTTCTCCCGAGATTCCCAGATGTGGGTAGCGGCAGCCAAGCCCCCACCGCGTGGATTGAGAGCCACCCTGGGAAGAGTGTGCGGACGGTTCCTGGATGTCTTGGCTTTGCTGGAGGTCACAAAGGCATCCTTATAGTAGACAGCAGTGATTTCGCGATTCGTCTGTGGTCGGAGGTACCTGGGAGGCTAACAGGTGTTTTCTGAGGGTTAGGGCTTGGTGGAGGGTGGGGCGCGTTCTGTGGACCAAGGATGTGCTTGGTTTTTGAGTCTAGGCTTTGGTGAGTGGTACTGGCTATTTTCTCGGATTTAGAGTTTACAGGGCCTTGCATATGAGATTGGCTTTTAAATATTTTAAAACTGTTTCTCTAGTTCTTAGATAATTTTTATAAGAACTTAAAGATTCCTCCTGCATCTGACATTTTGTCAGATGATTTTAGATTATTTTATGTCCTATGTTTTGAGAGGAAATAGTATCAGAAAATCTGATGCATTTCAGAAATGCGAAGCATCTCTATATTCAAACATCGCGTGTGTTTTTTATTTGCCAGAGTAGGAAAAGAGTAGATATTTTGCACTGTAAATGAACTGTCGGTTTTCTTTTTTGTCTACAAATAAATATTATATAGCAGCATTTTCTCCTCTACTTCAAAATCACTGAACGGAAACATTATCCATGAGTTAAGAAAACCCTTTGCAGGAAAAAAAAAAAAGAATGTTGTTTTTCTCCCATAGATTTTTAACTGCACTTGAGGTGCAATTCACGAATCGTATTGCCTAGTCCCTCGTGAACACGTCGTGAAATACTAAAACCTTTAGGCAATCTGCCGCATTGCGCATGGAGCTGACCTGCGCATGGCGCGTATTATGGTTCCCAAAGCACCCAGCTGCAAATCTAACGTCTCCGACCTTATTGTTCCGCGAAATATCCCAGTGTAACAGCGTTGGCCATAAAAGTGTTTCTGAACAATAAGCAACACTTTGTAGAAAGATATTTTTGGTCATTAACGATGGAATCACGCTCGTTTCAACATGGAGGGCCACTATTCGTAGCCAGTTGACTTCTCCGGAATTGTCGTGAATCACTAACTCATCACTCACAAATAAGATACTGAGTGACATTTTTAATTCGGGGTGTCTATATTTCGTAACTATTTCTCTACCGTGGTACGATGGCCTTGAGATCATTCTTTGAAATTTGGAAAAAGCTTCCCTAGTGAAAACCAGACCCCTGGTCAGGGTCTCCTAGGCCCTCCCTGGGCAACTCCGGAGCGGGAGGAGTCCCCAGGTCAGCTGGGACGGTGTGGGGTGAGAAGAATTGTGGCCCTGACGACAAGGTTGTAAGGTTTGGTATTTGAGACGTTTTGCCTTGTGTTCAGTGGTCCAGCGCTCCCGAGTGGCTGAAACCTGGGCGTGCTGCGGCTCCGGGGTAGCCGCGGAGAGTGATGTCATGTGTAGACATGAAGGACTGAAGGGCTCTTTGTAAGCCCATGGTAGCATTAAGAGCTTATTGGAACGAAATGGTTGATTACATCTAAGAGAATAAGTAATCCGCAAATCACATTTGAACTCAGGCCTCTTAGTCCATGAGACTAGTTAATGCATTTACCATTGCCGGAAATGCCCCCATTGTTTCTGAAAAATCAATAACAAAAAGAAACGGAAAAAAAAATAAAACTCTTGGAGCCTAAGGACATACACGCCTGTGCGTTTATTTATCACGGGCCAATGGCGTGTCCGGCCTCGGTGTCTGGGAGTTAGGCTGTGGGTTGGGTATGCGCTCGCCTCGAGGACCAGGAAAAGGAGATAAACTCGCTAATATAAATGTAACCAAGCACCAGGACTGAAAACCAAGTGTATTTTCCCATCAGATGCTCCTCCAAGTAAGTATATTTCGGCAGAGTTCTGTTTTCTGAGACCGAGAAGCAGGGGAAATCGAAACAAAGACCGTATTTCACCCTGGGCTGGCAGGCAGCTGTTAGAGGTATTTACGGCCTTGCCGCAGTGCGGAGGCCTGGCGGCCACGCAGGGCATGAAGGGCACCGGAAGTTAGGGAGAAGCCACCAAGAACTCGGAATTCCGATTTAAGTCTAATTTAGGGCCACTTCACCAGCAATGGTATTAATAGATACCCTCTTTCCAGGAACTAGAAGTTTCGATCTTTTAATTTTGCAGAATGAGGGAGAAGTTGTGTTCTCTGAACGTAGGGTGTTTCCCCCGCCTTGATTAGCGACTCAGAGGAAGCTGTGCACTAGATGTGAAATTGCTGATCCAAATGACAGTGCGGAGAGTGTTTTCGTTGGCAACATGGCGATTTTGATTCGGCAATCGGGTTGCAAATCAGAAAAGACAGCTGAGGCTTTTAATATAGGTTTTCCTGGAAAAGAAAAGTACTTTTCCTGCCTATCCGAGATGGGGCGTCCGAGCTCCTCAGCAGCTAGGCAGAGGGGCAGCGCGCAGTGCCACCCACCGCACAGAGCTGTGCAGCGCCAGCCGCAGAGCTCAGAGCCCCGCAGCGCCTGCCACGCACGCTCGCCCACCGTGCGGCGCATGTGCAGTGAGATAGCTCAGTCCCGGGATTCAACCAGCGAAGCACGGATGGGGGGAGGGGAAGAGTGGGCTCAGAACAGAAAGATACAGCCCTATCTCGCCACTCCCTCCTCCTCCAGGATTCGCTACTCATCTTTCCTTTATTCTAGACTTCCATCTAAATATAGCAAACATCAACTGCCCTTGACTTCGTTATTTTCAATCATCCGGACTCACCAGATGATTTAAATTTAAATCTGTACTTCAGAAACAGGCAGCAATACGAGCCAGTGGCCAAAAGAAACTGAATCTTCTTTCCAGGTGTTTAAGATATATATATTTGACCCCCGAGGAAATGTCTAGATTTCTTCAGCTTGGTGCTTCAGCTTTGGAAAAAGGCCTTTTCCTCCTGACGCCCATTCAAACCGCCAAATTTCAGGTCAATCCTTCAGCCCGATCATTCCCGTATCTTATTACGCCAGCGCAGCACGTTCGAGGGGCCGCGGCCCAGAGGAGAGCAGTCAAATAAACAAACAAATAAATAAACGGACAAACTGCAGGGATTTTCCGGCTGGGCTCGCCTAACTAATGAGGGATGCACACTTCTGGGTCGCGAGCCTGGCGTTAGTACTGGGTGGGTGCGTGGGCGGCGGGGGGGGCGGCATCAGGGCCCGCTGGACATTCCAGGATCAATTTACAGCATTTGGTGCGGCAGGACCCCCGTCCGCCTGAGAAAGCCCTGGGCCTCAGGTTCCCCGGGCTATTTGGTACCCCCTGCTCTGTTGGCTGGCGTCTTGTCCAGGAGGAGGCGCTGTAGGACAAGCGTCTCGCCGGCTGTAAAGGCGCGGGAGATGCCCCGGGTGCAAACCGAGCGGGAAGGGGAGGGCACGTGATCCCGCCTCTCTCCCTCCCCGCCCTCCAACACCGCGAGCAAAGTGCGTGTCGCGGCGGGCGAGGGTTGGCGGAACCCACAACCAGGGGTCTGCCTCTCTGAACTGGCGATCCGGGCAGCCCCGATGCCCTGGAGCCTGAAGGCCGATTCCAGAGAGACGGGCTATCTCGTTTCCTCCGCCCTCCCCGAGGGGGCGCGATTTGCGCGCGCCGCGCTCCTGCGAGCAGGAAACTAAGAGTTCCCGCGATGGGTTATGCGAATCTTAGCCACCGGGTCCCAACCAGCCCTCTCCTGCATGGCTGCTGTTCCTGCCACTTTTCCTGCCCCAAACCCCTGGTACACAGAATGGACAGCCTTGGAAGGCACAGCGTTCAGCGCCTTCTGCGCAGGCTGACCAGCCTCGTCCAGGCACTCTCTTGGGGCTCCCTCGAGGTTTTGAGTCTGGGCGAACCTGTTTGGGTCTGGGGCTTGAGAACCCCGCTGATGCTCATCTCCACCCTTCTCCACACCACGTACACACCCTTCTCTCACCATCCTTCTCTCACCATATCGCCCCGTTTCAGGCTTGGGTGGGCTCCACGGCTGTGTTTCTTGCACCAGCGGTGACACCCAACTTCAATGACTGGCTCTGATCCGATCCCACTCATCCCATTGTCTCTCGGAAAGACAGTCTTTTGCCCCGCCTCTTCTCTCTAAGGCGGTGATTCTTAATCACTGCATCAAAATCACTTCTTTATAGTGCAGGTTTTGGGGTCCCACCCCAGAGTTCCAAATCAAAATGTCCAGGTATGGTACCCAGGAGCCTGCATTTTCAAAGCACACTTCCCCAGGACAATTGGGATGCACACTTACGTTTGAGAACCCCTGGTCAACTGTCTCGTCTGCTTCTGTGGTTCCTCCAGAGGCTAAGTTCTCTGTCTGCCTCTACAACTCAGGTATCCCCCTCTAGCTCCTGGGGCTCCTCCCTGGTTGGGTTTTTGAACATAAAAAACTGTCCCATAGGCTGAATAATTGCTCCCACTTTAGGGAAAGGACACAGGTTCACTTGCTTTAGGCTTGGAGATTTCAAAGAGGAGAACAGATTCTGGGTTTAGACTACTACTTGGGTTCACATCCTGACTCCACTACTTAGTTGCTGTGTGACCTTAGTCAAGTAAGACAAACTCTCTGGGCTTGTTTCTTCATTTGAAGAGTAGGGATAATAATAGTACCTACCTCAAGGGTTGTTAAGAAGATTTTTACTTACATTGCACTGTGTGCCAGGCACTATTCTTACTGCATTAAATACGTTAAACCACTTAAATACTTAAAATGGTGTTTTGGCACATAAGAAGCATTCAGTATATGTTCCTTATTACCATTATTATCCCTTTTCTACTTGGTAATCAGGCCTAGACTTTTAGAGCTGAAAGAGACCTGATTATTAATATCTATTGATCACACAGGAAGTGACAGACCTAAGAGAACATGGTTATGGCAATCTTCCTATTGCTGTGGTGGAATTCCTAGGCCCTGCCCCCTTGGAGCTCACTGTCTGGCACCTGGTCCCATGTGGACTTCAGGACCATACCTAGGAGGGAGGTGTCCTAGTTCCTCAGTGGGCAGATCTCAGGGTAAGGGCATCACACTCCCACAAGCACATCTACAACTCCTTCAGAGGGCTTCAGCCTTTTCACAGGACAGATCCCACTGTCCACCTCCTGCAATTACTTCTCCACCTCTCCATCCTCCTATAAGGTCACATCCATCGTGCTAGTTGTGTCTCTTGCAGCCTTCTAGATCCCCAGGGCAAGGACCCTCACTTCAGTCTCTTGGAATCTAGGGCAGATTTCAAGAGACTATTCTTTGAGATTGGTCCATCTTTTACAAAGAGTTATGCAAATACTGCTTCAGGCTACAACACACACACAGGGACACAACTCCTACAACCGGTTTCCATCCCATTAATCTGGTTTCTGAGATGTCTGTCTATAGACTTTTCTCAAGAGGACCCTCACAGACCCTGGCTGAATTGCTTCTCTTGACTTAACCAGGAGTCCACCTGGGTCAGATTTTCAGTAAAAATGCATATAACCTCTTCAGCTATGACTTTGTCAGCCTAGGTTCTGCCTGGTCAAGGGTGGTGGCATGGCCCCCAGATACTCCCCACATCTGACCTCAGTTCTTTCAGGTCTTGGATGGCAAGCCTAGTCCCTGCCCTTCTCAGAACAACTGGAAACTTTTCCAGCTCCTGGCCCCACCAGTGGCAATCCTGCTCTAGGGCCCATCTCATTATTGGCACTTCTTCTCTTTAGGGTCATCCCTTCTTCCCAGAGCTCCAGCGAGCGGACTCCATTGTGGGGGTAGGGGATGGGAAATGTTCCTTTTTCAGTGATAGAATATAGTGCCAGAAATACGTGATCACAGTTTTCTCCCTCTTAGGTCTCCCTGCTCATCCCTTCTCCAACTCTATCCCCAACCTGTGTCTCTTAAGTGCTGGCCCTGGGCAGTCTCCTTCCTCCTTCTACCCCTGGCCTAGGGAGTTCATCTAAAACCCCATCCCCACCCATCCCTTCTGGCTTTGCAAGCAGTTTGTGAAGAGAGCTCAACATTACCTCCAAGAAAGAGGCCTCAGTAGTCAAAATCAGAACTTTCTTTCCTGGGGCCACTTAGCAAGGCCCTGATTGTGGGCAGAGCACTCTTTCATTTGCAGTGTCCATTTGAGTGTAGCTGCTGTCTCCTAGGGCTCTTCACTCTCCCCTCCTTCCCGTGGGATCCTCTGGCTTTTGGTTTAGAGAAATCCTACAAGGGGTTCTAACTGGGGAGCTCGCTGGGCACAAATTTCTCAGACTGGTACTTTCCAACCAAACAGAGGACAGTGCCTAGAGTCTCACTTTAATCAGAAACCTATTCCTTACAGGTTTTTAGGAAGGCTTCAACTTCTCCTTCCTCCCCTTCTCTTCCATTACCACCACTGCCATTGAATGTCCTTAGATCAGCCTTTGGAAACACTTCCACTATCCCCCCAACAAATTGGCCCATGTCAGCTCTGTTCTTCCTCTTGTGCTCAGTCTTTTGAGTTTTCTGTTCCCCATGCCCACTCTCTTTCATCCACAGAAGCCCAGGACATGGTGGTACAAGGGCCAAGGGAAGATTGTAGGAAGGTGAACTCTTACTCTCTTTAATCATTTTGCCTGTCTATCCTAGGATTAGAAAATCATCAAAGATGTCTGCCTCAATGCATTACTTTTCTTTCTTCCCTTTCCATAGTCATAGCTAGTCACTTTCTTGTTATTGTCTGAATAATACAGAGTAGGCTGTGTAATTTTATTCACCTTTTTATTCAAGTCACAGTGAAGGCTGCTAGTGAGTCCCAGTCACCATCTTTTCACCAAAAAAAAATATCTATTGACCCCCACCAGGTGCCAGGAACTGTTCCAAACACTCCTCCTGGCCCTTGTTTTCTCCTCCCCCCACCCCCATAAAAAACTCATTGCATTTGCCTACAAAGTCATACATCAATTTTTTTTTGGTTAATTTCAGGAAAAATAAAGAAAGGTTTTCTCGACCTCTCATGACTTGAATTATTATTTTTTTCCAGTGTATTAACTGGAATTGATTTTGAAACTACTGACTTGGTGCTTACAGAATCAGAAACTGTTCTTAAAGGGTTCATTTTTACCCATTAAAACAAAACAAAACAAATGCTACCAGGTATAAAAGAAAAAGTCTCCTTAAGTGACTTCTGGTATAAAAAAGGAGAAATGGAGGCCATATTGTCAGGGCTAACAGCCCCTGTCTTCTAGCTAATGAAAGTCAACTCAGGAAATAGGTTTAAAAATGCAGGGAGCATGGGTGGAAATTAGGATGCAAAGAGATCTTTGTACAGAGGATCTCTTTCCTGGGCTTGATAGGACTTGCTAATAGAAATTGTTGCAACAGAATTTGATTTAGAAATCGTGTATGTGTGTGTGCTCTACAAATCTACACAAAACATCCGTTATTTAAATCGAATAGTCAAGATCACATGTTTTCACACTGCTTGGTGGCAGTGCTAGCTGGCTATTGAAGGGTGTTGGGGGTCAGTTCTCTTTTTATTTATGTCCCTCGGTGGAAGCTGCGGACATCTTTCCCACCCCGCCTCCCTTAAGCAAGGAATGCTGCATTCCCCTGTAGAGGAGTGCTCTGGCCCAAGCCCTTTTTCTTGGGTTCTCTCACCAGCGGGGGTGGCAGCGCCAGGGAACTAAGGGTCCCACCCAGTTTCAGACCCCAGGGATCCATAAGCCCTGAGCCTTGTGATTGGGGACACTGTGGGAGCAGGGACACCTAACTTCCTGAGCTTGGGTTCCTTGAGAGCCTCATTTGCTTCCTCACACCCTGTCTCCTTCACACCAGGGCTGTTTTATTGTTTTATAACCTTACTTAGAGCCTCAGTTGTCATAGATTTTGATGGGGCTATTCTCCACTTTCTCACTTTACCAAACCCCTAGTCTTGCTGTTTTAAGCAGTTTGGTCACTTGAAAAGGTTTCCCTTTCAGATCCAAGCAAATCATAGAAACCTGTAGGCATGTGGCTATCTTCAACTTTCCCTAAGCCCATCCACAACAACATGCAGCCCATTGGTAACTCCAACTGCCACCCCCACCCCCAGGCCCACCCAGCCTTTCCCTAACAACTCAGTGCTCTATGGAAGCTTAAAGAAAATCTCTGATAACTTCCATCTTCTGTTATAAGCAAGCAAGAAGTGAACTTTGATTTCCCTCTTTATTTATTTACCACATCTAGAGCTAGAAAACAATTGAAATAAAGGAGTTGATGGTACTCACAGCGATTGCAGCCAAAGAATCATAAGACATGCCCACCAACCAGCCTTTCCAAATAGCTCTATCTCCCAACTTAAACAGCCTTCTCTGAAAAGATGCTGTTTGAAAAGCCCTGTGTATTGATATGAATATGACCTCCCTTGCATCTTGGATATTTGGAACTATTTAAATCTGAAGAAACAGTTGCAGTGAACCTTTATTTAGCGAATAAAAGTTTAAAGCACAAGGTTATTTATGGTTCTGCAGCGATGGGACCTGAGTGGCTATTTACAAGCACGTGATTCCAATAAACTTTGTTTTATGGCTTGCGAGTTGACAAGCCAAAATATAATTCCCACCATAAATTAGGTTAAGAGCATACAAGTGCAGATGCTTGGTTTCTGGAGCAGCGATAGGAAAGTGAGAGACTCCAGGCAGTGCCCGGCTCAGATGGAGACAGTTCCACTCCCAGCTTCCCTGCCCACTGGGAGAGAAAAACAGTAAGTCACTTATTACTTTTTATGAGACAACTTCAGAGGTAGGGGATTTCTCTGCCCTATTGTTTTTCTGCCTGGGGTGGGAGGAATCCAAACGAAGTTAATTCTAAATTGAGCTTAAAACCTAAATTAGAAAACAGAAGAGAAATTAAAGTTTTCTCCCCTCCTTTCTGAACACAGAATGTTAGGAATCCAGGGCTCCCATCCCATTAGATGAACCTACTGTCTCTCTCCTCCCCATAATGGAGCATCTGCTTTAGAAGTGGAAAAAAGCAGTGGCAGTCTGGGTGGAGAGAGAGAGACGAGATGAGGGTGGAGATGGCTTTGCCCCAGAGATTTCTCAGAAAAGTCTGCCAACCTGGAATAAAACTGAAAAGTTAAGGCTGGGGCTTAAAGCCTCTATGAAGACCACTGCTTTGTAAGATTGTTTCATGGGTTCCCAGCAGCAAAGCTGAAAAATTGATGTTATACTCTTAGAGCTGGATAACATTCTAAAGCATTACCGTTTACCTTTAAACCCATTGATTTTCCTCCTCCGTGATTATCATTTGGCCCTCTATTTCCCTTGGAAATTGCTCTTTGTTTTGAATTGGAGCAGAAGTGGAAGGCAAGTCCCAGGCATGCCTGGTCTTTCTTTTGGGAGAAGAGAGGTTTGGGGGTGCTGGTTGGGGTTCGGAATTTGAAACCAATCTGAAACTGGGAAAAGGGACTGAATTGCTCCCAGCGCCAGAGGTTTGGGGACTGGGGGGAGGCAGATGAAGCGGCTGTCCCCTCTCCAGTGGACCTGCGTCCACTGCGTCCTGCCGATTGCACAGAACGAAACACACAAAGGCCCATTTTCGCCTCGCTTCCCGTTTTCCCACTGGGGAAACCCGGTTACATGCAGACTGAGTCCGGCAGAGCAACCAGTAAGGTTTTGTTCAAGGGCGCGTGGAGGGGGGGAGGGTGATGAGGCCCACACTTTCGAACTCTGTGGGTCTGCCCTTCAGGACTGCGAGCTGCGGCTCTGCGGAGAACTTTGCGCAGTTCCTGGGGGCGGGCACCCCGAAGCAGGGAGGTCTGGGTATTGGGTGGGATGTCTGGGCTTTGTCATTTTTCTGTGTATCATCCATCTCTGCTTTATTACCCTGTGGAATTTAAGTGACCCCCGTTTTTATTGTAACAGGTTCGGGACCATGAAAGACGGCCTCTGTAAGTACCTTCCCGCTTCTTCCGAATCGCGAAGAGGAGGTACTGATAGCTGGGGAGGTAGTGGGTAAAAGGCCGCTCCAGCAGAGTGGGCTGGTGGAAGTGCGGACCTGCCTCTCAAGACCTGGGGATGCGAGGAAAGCTCGCTTCAGGAGGTAGAAACTCGAAGTCGAGCTCCTGGGAAGCTTTTCAGAGGCCTAGTTCGCAGTCACCTGCCCAAGGGAACACGCCCTGGGTCTCGACTGTACCTTCTTGGGCCTCCGGGGACCTTCCGGGGGTCTTCCCAGACCTCTCTAGCTCGCACAGGTGCAGCTCTGCCGCAGCTCTCGCTTGCATTAAGAACTTGCAGTTAATTAGCAGCCCGCCCTATTAACGGGTTGCGGCGAGCATTGCTTCCTGCTCCAACCAACCCAGTGAACGCCGAGGCAACGCGAGCCCCCTCTGCAGCCCGGCTCAGCCCAACCGGGTCCATCCCCGTTCAACCATTTCCTGTTTTGTTGTTGTTGTTGTTGTTTTTAATCAAAAAGACTCAACCTTCTGTGGGTGGAGGTGTGAGGAGTTGACCGGCTTCCGGGAGCGGCTGCCAATGCCTTGCCCCTCCCCCGGCCCCAGCCGCAGCGGTGTTGGCTCTGAGCTGGGTGCACAGGCGGAGAGAGTAGGGGGTACGATCTTTTTCATTCATCTCTGCTTCTCTAACTGCAGCTTGAGAAACAGAGGGGGTTGTTTGGGGGTGTGGTGGGGGCAGAGATTCCTGGAGTCCTAGGCTCCGAAGTTTGGATCTTTCCAGATTGCATGTGTCACGGGAGACAGGTATATTTCTGAAGTCCCCGGAAGAACCACCCAATTAAGGTGATGGTAGTAATTTAAAAATAAATGGGCGTGGAGAGTCAAGAAAAACAGCAACATTGGTCCCCCCCCCTCGCTGCTTACTGGAAGTGATGTCGTCTTAAAGAGAGCTGGACTATGCCAGGGCGGCAGGAACCAGGCACCCTTCTCTCTGGTGAGAAGCCCTCTCTCTATGGTCGGAGAAACTGAAGCTTGGCTTGGGGCCAGGTTTCACTGCCCTGCGGGGCTGGGCAACCTGGTCGACTCCCTGAAGGCCAGCCTCACCCAGAGAACTGGAGATCCTGCCCGGCGTGAATTCCCCTCTGTGAGCCAGGCCGTCTCAAGTGAAACGGGTTCCAGGCTCCAGGCTGGGAAATCTGGCGTCCCCAGGAACCCCTGGCCTTCCCTCTCCCCACCCACACCCCCACTGTCCTGGGCTCTGGGTGCTTGTCTCTGCCGAGGCTCCTCGCTTGCAAAACCACATCAGCGCCCTGTTGCTGAACACGGCACAAAAAGCCCAAAAGATCAAAAGCATGTGTATGGGCAGTTGAGCGGGAGGTGAATATTTAACGTTTTTGTTCATCAATAACTCGTTGGCTTTGACCTGTCTGAACAAGTCGAGCAATAAGGTGAAATGCAGGTCACAGCGTCTAACAAATATGAAAATGTGCACCCTCAACCGGTGCACACCCAGCCCAGCAGGCTCCCCGGATTTGTCTAGATAAAGTCCAGGCCCACTGTCCCCAGAAAGGCTGATTCATGGGAGCACTTGGCATTAGGAACAATTTGAGGGAGACCCTCCAGGGACAAGAGGATTGGGCATGGGGCAAGCTTGAGCCCTTGTTAAAGTCGGACCCAGAAAATTCCTGAGAAATAGCCAAAACAGCGAAACGAAAGGATTGGGGCAGGGTGATGGTGGTGGCGGTGGTGGTGCAGAGAGTAGAATAGGAGCGGGTAACCGATTTTGGCCATGCTGGGGGATGGGGGGGGATTCTCCTGCCCCACCCTACCAGGACCAAGCCGAGCTTGAAACTAATTTTTTTTAATCATGGGGGGAAAAAAAAACAAATAAAAGCAACCCAGATATTTAAAAAAAATGAAAATAAAACCTTCGGCTCACAGTCAGGGATCCAAAAACCCACTGGAGCCAGGGTATCCCTCTGCTGCTGAAATCCGTCCTGGCCCTGAGTGCGTCTGCGCCCTTGGTGCCTGAACCGAGTGGAGAGCTCCGGACAGCGCCGAGGCGCTGGGGCGGGCGCAATTCGTGAACTTTTGTACTCTTGTGTGCTGCTGTCGGCAAAACAAAAATAATGAAACTTTGTGATATGTTTGTAAATGATTTCGAATGACCCCTAGCCCTGCCCTTCACCATTAGCGCGCCGGCTCCAGCCCAGGGCGCCTTGGTGCCTGCGAGCAGCGCCTGCCTCGGGGTCCGCAGCAGCAGAGGGGACGGCGTGGCCAGCCCGGCGCAGGGCCCAGGAAGGTAAAGGCACGACTTCTCGAAGAACTGGCTTTGGCAGCAGCCAACTTGGCTTGGCTGAGCCAGAGGTAATGGAAGGAGGAAACGGACAAAGGATATTTTCCCCTCATGCCGGCATTTACTTGATGGCATTGGTTCCTTACTGGAAAATACAGCTTGATAAAGGGGGTGGTGTTGGGTATTTGGATCCCAAGAGGGGGTTAATAAAGCCGCCATCTCTGGATGGATTATTTTTTTCTTCTTCTCTTTTCTTTCTTAAGAATGTCCTGGCTGCTTGGTAACCCTGGCCCTGACACAAGGATGGGGAAACTCGTTGCTGCAAATTGTCACCATACCCTCAGGCTACCTGAACCTGCTCTGAAAGCGCGGGTGGCTGCCTCTGCCAGTGGTGGCTCTGAAGAAGAGGCCGGGGCACCTCATCTGAGTGGGACCCAGAGGTTGTAACGTTGTCTATATATACCCTGTAGAACCGAATTTGTGTGGTATTCACATAGTCACAGATTCGATTCTAGGGGAATATATGGTCGATGCAAAAACTTCACGTCTTTCCGAAATAACCTGAGACCGAGTTACAGGCGAGTCGCTGCCGGCACGGGTCAGCCGCCTCTTTCTGTTTGATTACCTTGGACTCCAGGAGGAGCGACTTGTGCCTAGTGACATACAGCAGCCGTTTCCTGGAGAAACTTCTCACCTTTAAACAGAGGCTTCTGTGGGCGCTGCAAAGACTGAATGGAGGCAGGACCAAAGGGCTAGGTTTTGGGGGACTGAGGACCGAGGTAGGAAGCCAGCTAATCCCAGCCCCAGCTCTACCGCTAGGGGCGAGAGGTCCGAGGCTGCTCATTGCTGTCTGGTTGGCGTTTAGGGCCCCGCATGGGAAGAGAGCCTTGGGGGACCCATAGGGCTCATTTGGGTGAGGTGGGGGTGCCTTCACCACCACTCGGGCTCACCCCTCAGTGGCTGCATGGTTCGGGGCAGTGGGGGCCTTTTGACACAGCGGCGAGGCCGGGCTTTTGCTGGAAATATCCGCGGCTGGGCACCCGCAGCGGTTACTTATTGCCTAATTTGATTCAGGCTGGCCGGATTCTGGTAACTTTTGGGTGACCCTGATGAGGACAAAGCCGAGACGCGGCCTTTGTATGACAGATTCCTTACTCCTCCTGGCTGGGCGGGCAGGAGTCCTACCCGCCTGGGGCCCTTTGCCCAACTCAGAGGCCCCCTCGCCGGTCCACTCTTCTCTCAGCATCCCGCGTGTAGGTCCATTCCCTCTTGAACTATGCCGGCTTTGGGGGGGCTGCTTTCAGGAGAGGGCGAGTGGAGAGGGCACAGGAGGTTAGCAAAGTCAGTGGTAGAAAAAAGCTGGAATTACTTGGGGGGAAAGGGGGTGCTGGGAATTGGAACAACATCTGGCGGGGGCCCTCAAATGTGCCTTGGCGAGTCACTTGATTACACGTATGTTATTTAGTTAAATTTGTGAAAATTACGAGATGCTCACCAACCCGGTGATAAACTCGCTCCCTCGCCATTGGCTGGCCTGGTCACATGGCCGCCCAACTTTATTCAGTTGACAGCAAGTAGGAGGGCCCTATGGAAGGAGAAAAAAAGACAACACGAGAAAAATTAGTATTTTCTACCTTCTGAAATTAATGGCCATGAGTTCGTACATGGTGAACTCCAAGTATGTGGACCCCAAGTTCCCTCCGTGCGAGGAATATTTGCAGGGCGGCTACCTAGGCGAGCAGGGAGCCGACTACTACGGCGGAGGCGCGCAGGGCGCCGACTTCCAGCCCCCGGGGCTCTACTCGCGGCCGGACTTCGGTGAGCAGCCCTTTGGAGGAGGCGGCCCGGGGCCGGGTTCGGCTCTGTCCGCACGGGGTCACGGGCAGGAATCGAGCGGCCCGGGCGGCCACTACGGCGCCCCGGGAGAGCCGTGCCCGGCACCCCCCGTGCCCCCGCCCGCACCCCTACCCGGCGCCCGGGCCTGCAGTCAGCCCGGCGGCCCCAAGCAGCCGCCCCCCGGGACGGCACTCAAGCAGCCGGCAGTGGTCTATCCCTGGATGAAGAAGGTGCATGTGAATTCGGGTAAGGCGCGGGCCCAGCGACCTCTGCGTACCTATCCCTGCCTGCCGGAACCGCGGCCTGGACCCCCGGAGGGGGCTGCGAGTGGGTGGGAGTATGCGGGGTTTCAATGGGCGCCACGATTACTCCCTCCATAAATTTTTATAGCTGAGGGAACAGGCCGGGACCATGTGGCTAGTTGCTTGGCTGTGGGCGCAAAAGGGGGTGGAGATGGGGGTGGGGTGGGGGAGGATTCCATTTTCAAAGCAG
>PVKY010000301.1:0-27035 GCA_004027775.1 Bradypus variegatus | reverse complement strand
TCCGGGCGCGCCAGGAAGTGAGCGGCGGTGGCCTCACCAGTGGCCGGGCGCTGACCTGGCTGTGCTGTCTGTTTTGTCTCGCAGTGAACCCCAACTACACCGGTGGGGAGCCCAAGAGGTCCCGGACGGCCTACACCCGACAGCAAGTTCTAGAACTGGAAAAGGAATTCCATTTTAACAGGTATCTAACGCGGCGCCGTCGGATTGAAATCGCTCACACCCTCTGTCTGTCCGAGCGCCAGATTAAGATCTGGTTCCAGAACCGGAGGATGAAGTGGAAAAAAGACCACAAGCTGCCCAACACCAAAGGCAGGTCCTCGTCGTCGTCGTCGTCGTCGTCCTCCTCCTCCTCCTCCTGCTCCTCCTCAGCCGCTGCAGGCCAGCATTTGCAGCCGCTGGCCAAGGACCACCACACGGATCTGACGACCTTGTAGAAGTGGGGACCCTGGGCCCATCCCTCCTTGCGCTCCCCGCCGAGCCGAAGCTGCGGGGCAGCCGGGCCTGCTGTCACCTCGCTGGGCTCTAAGGTACTGTGGGGTGGACCTGGGACACGCAGGCCGCCCTCGGACTAGGTTAGCATCCTGCCGGAGGGCTGCCCTCTCCCTGGAGCAGAGATAGGGGTGGGAGGGGGCCGGGATTCTCCAAGTATATTATTATATGGCAGGAGCTACTGAAAACACAAAACCTTGGCAAGTCATTAAATTCATGAAAATCTCCTCTGTTGGATTTTGAATTTGCAAATGAAGGTTGGATGCTTTATCCCAGTGTGAATTTGGACATTCTCTCCTATCCCACCCCTCCAGGGAGTTTTATGGTTTAATAAATATGGGGGAGTCAAAGCAGAAGGTTGGTCACCCTGTGCTAGTTGCTTTCAGTGGAAGCAGGAAAGCTGAGCCAAGATTTCTGAACTTTCTGGGTTGTCTATATTTCCCAGTGTGATAAAAAAATGTTTTGCGCTCAGTGGTCCCGTGCCCAAAGAAATGAGTCTAAGAAGGGAGTGGAAACGGGTTATTTTATGTTTAGATTGTATTTGTGTAAATATTTATTTGTTGGGGAATGGAGTACAGAGATGACTGACACTTTCATGCCAAAAATTCTTACGATGGTGAAAGGGGCAGAGATTCAGGAACAGAATCAGAGACGGGTGGATTTCTGGCTTTAATCAGCATTTTGAACACCTCCCCTTCCCTCTCCCTGGAAATGTGTGTAGGGGGGCCCTTAACCCTTCTGGAGAGAAGCAAAGGATCCACTCAAAGTTGATTTATTGAAAATATATTTTCATTCGTGCTTTTTTCAGCTCTGTGCTTACAAGCAGTTCTGGGTAATTAAAGGAAGGGTTAAAAAAAGAGAGAGAGAGAGAGGGAGACACATGCACACACAAATGGTTCAACATTTTCCTTCTGGGGAAAGAAAACAAAACCTTTGTGTTCTGGATCATTAGATAATGGCTGAATTTTCTATTCCAAGAGGATTCCAAATGCCCCCAAATACCCTACAAAGCAGTATTTTATAGGAATTTGTATACGACCTATAGGGGGGAGGGGCTGTGCAGTGGGAAGAAAGTGGGAAGGTGAGGAAGTCTCACTTTGAAAAAGAAAGAAAAAAACCATTTGAATCTAGAAATTCACGAAGTTGGTCTGAGGGTTTTTTCCCTGAAGTTTTAATTTTTCAAAACAAATCTAAGGAAGTTTTTCTCAACCCATTAGTTCGAGGCAGAAATTGTAAAAGTGTAAGAGTTTTCATGCCCTCTTCTTTGCCTTCAAAACAGTGTTTTAAAAACAATCACAAGCTATTTTTTAGCTATTTTTCTTATGCCTTGCCTGGGAAGGGTTCAAAACTTCTTTTTCTAAAATGCTTACCCTTAAAGGTAAGGGGGAAAGAGTCAAAGGTAATGACCATAGTCCATATACTCAAATGAAACAAGGCTTTTGCAGTTTAAACTCCAATGCCTCAGGCTCCAAAATTGAAACCCCTGGTTGTATCTCCCGAAAAGCAACAAAAGGGGGAGGGAGAAGGGGTGCACTTGAAAGGGAGATCCTGAATGGAGTTATTTTTTCAGTGCTTCAGAACACTTTAGGAGGTTGCAGAGGTAATTTAAAATATGTATTAAAGAGGAGAAAAAAAAAAAGGTTTTCTCTGAAGGCATGTTCTTTGGTTTCATGTCTCCTGAGAGCTGTGGGCAGGTATTCACTGGAGTCCCTAGGCTGAAATTCCATTTCTCTAAAGTATTTTCCAAGCCTCAGTCTTTTGTATTAGACCCTGGGGACAGCTCTTTGTTCCTCCTGGGGGTGAGCCTGGCTCTCAGACTTGCACATGGCAATACTTGAATATCGCCACGTCGGGATATTAAAGATGGATATTCCTGCATTATTCGTATCATTGTTTCTATGACAAAAAGCACAGAGTTCATACATAGTCAAGATGTCTTTCTTCTGACGCCCTCACGTTGAGAAGCTGAAAAGGTATTTTACTGAAGTTCGGCTAAATTACAGAATCAGGTTCATCCAGAGGACAAATTTTCTATTCGATTAGCTGTATTTCAGCCAGGAGCTCTGACCCCTAAACCCTTAACCTTTTGGACTCTGACTACCCTTCTCCTTTTTTCCCCCCTCGTTTAACATGTAGAGCAGTCTTTGCATGTAGCATTTGAAAACAGCTGCCATCTTTAGGCAAGTTGGAAAGTTGCTAAGATTCTTTCCTAAAACTCGAATTTGTGAAAATATTGAACCTTCTCCTTGGGAGGGGAAAAAAGTATGTATTTTCTCAACATCTGACCACATATATATTATAGAGATTATCATATAGATTTCCGCCTCCTCAGAAGTTCAGGTTACTCACCCCAGCTTCAGACCAAATGCCACAATTGCTTAACTGTCTTCACCCCTGCCCCAGAGGAAAGCCAAGAGGCATGTTTTCATGAAGAAAAACCAAGCTCCTTCTCAAACATAGCCCCACTACTTTGGAAAGTTAACTTAATCAGAGAAACAGCTTCTTTGTTTATAAGAGCCAGCTCTCCTTCTCAGATGCGAGGGATTGTCTTTTGAAATGTTAATGTAGCTTGGATAGCCCAGAGAGCAGCCTGCAACTCTGAGGTCCCACTCGGACCCCAGCGTCCATTTGTGCCCACAGGAATGGGGGCTGAGAAGGGGCAGGGCCCCCAATCACCCAAGACTGGGAAGGAAATGGGTTTCCATCTGGGAACATGCTCTGGAGAAAATTAGATGTGGAAAGGCTCCAGTGCCCATTTGCTATTATTTGTTTCCAGTTTGTTCTCCCAAATATGAGCCAGAAGTGTTTGTTTTGGTGTTAAAAAAAAAAAACTGCATTGGGGTCCTGACTTGGGCAGAGGGAGTGAAGTGTTTGCTGCAGACACTGCTCCTCAGACTCCCATTTCACTTTGTCCATTGCAGCCTTTTGTTGTGAGATGACATTGCCGGTCAGTCTCATGGTGTCTGTTCACAAGAGATGCTTTTTAAATGGAATTAACCAATGTTTTGCTGCCACTGATTAAAATATTTATACCAATTGTTGCCTGCAGTTTTGATGTAATTCATGGATCTATATTTGAAATAATAAAAAGTGTAGCAAAACCTTCCTCCTCTGTTTGGTGCCTCCACAGAAGCAAGCTTGATAAGTCTTCTAAAAGCTAACATTCAGTAGGGACAGTTTATTTTATTATTTTCTGCAGTATTGCTTAAGGTGTGAAGGAAGAACCATATAAGGCTTAGCAATTCTGTCATCAACCTCCCCACTGACACCCACTCCCAATTTAACCACTATATTTTATGACCACTGGGAATCTTGGGGTTGGATACAGGCTGCAGGGCAGTGGGCATTATGTTCTGAGTAAGTAACTGGCCAGACTGAAGGGAAGCTCCATGCGAGCTCCCTACTTGGTCCCTACTCTACACCCCACCCCTTTAGTCTTGGACTCCTCAGAGGAGCTCTTTATGAAGACCTCCCCTCCCAAATCAAGCAGAGAGTGACGGGTGCTGGGTTCCGGGCCGAGCTGGGGCTGGCCAGGTGGCTGCTCTGACCTGACCCCACTGGCCTCCAATCTTGGGCTCCTTCCACTTTTCCGGGGCTGCCTCCAGCACCTGCCCCTCTCTCCCCCGCCCCTCAGACAGCAGCAAACACTCCCCACTATAAAAAGTGGCGTGCAGTGTATTTATCACGAGGGCTTTTTCACTTCTGACTAGCCTTACCTTGAAAAGGGGCCAAGACAGGAGTCTCAAAATAGATGGGAGGCTTGTTCGCTACAGGAAATGAGCAGAATGCATAAAATCAGACATGTGTCCATAATATATGGAAGGGCTCACCCCAGACGCGTGGACATGTGTATTTATAAGTGCGCAGACAGAAGTTTAAATATTCGGGCACATTTTATGATTGTCCTCTGCCGGTCTTCTGGTTAATGGCTCCTCCTGCACCCACCAATACATCAATACCGTTGTGTGTACTGAATCACCGGCAGGGATGAGGAGCAAGCGAGTCCATAGCCGAGCCCTCTAGAGTAGAATACAGTAAATCGGGACCCTCGGCAGACAGCGCTTCCCGCCCGCCATGTTGGGGAGCCCTCCCCGCCCCCCGCACCGGGCTGGGCGGCCGGGGCTCACTGGCTGCCTGGGGAGGGCCTTTCATAACCGAGAGAATTTTCAAAGTGCGAGGAAGATGATAAGAATAGATTTCTACAAGTCCCGACCACGTGATTGGAGAAATAATTAATTCAGCACGTCCCTTAAGAAACACGGAGTCGTCATTAATCTGCTCTCCGACTTGGAAAGTGCAGGGATCCCAAGAATATCACCCGCTGAGGGGGGCTGCGCGGCGCCCCCGGCCCTCCACCCCAGCCCCCGGCGGCGGGCGCGGGAGCGCGGCCGGCAGGTAAATATTTTGACGACTTTTATTTCTTCAGATTTAAATCCTTAATGAACTTAGCTGTCAGGGCCGCTGACAAATAGTTCCCTTTGCTTCCTGATTTGGAACCGCGCGCCGGCGAGAAGTTGTTAGTGGCTTGCATGGTGACCTTTGGTTCAGCAAAGCTTTGCACTTATGAAAAATTACTGAGCGCGGCCAAGTGTGTGTGTTGGGGGGGGTGAGGGTGCGAGGGGTGAGGGGCGTGGGTGCGCGCGGGCTGCTCCGAGACAACAGGAGTTGTGAAAAACCGGCCCGGCTGGGGGATGCGCCCGGCGCACGCGGGCCGAGGTTACCCGGTCGCCAGTGTCTACCCGGAACAATGGTCGCTGTCACGGCATCTGCCGCCTATTCTTAAACCGGTGAGAAAAGGCCCCGGCCCTCCTTTCAAGCGAGGGTCGTAAATTTTTCTTTGCGTCATAATAGAAGGCTATAAAATCGAGTTGAAATTTTACCCCAGGCAGGTTTTAACCAACAGATAATGATTTCCGAGTTGCTTCTCCCACTCCCCTCCCTCCCCATCCAGGCTTTGCTGCTTCTGTCACCCTAGCGAGGAGTTACCCCTTCTTCACCTTTATTTTCGTATTTTTTTATTTTGGGGTAAGAAGCAAAATAAAAGAAGGGGAGAGAAGTCCCTGCCGTCCTTGTGGGAGACCCCGGGTCTTCGGAGAAGGGGTGGTGGTTGGGGAGGGAGTCCAGGGAGAGCCGCTGTCTCTGCTGCTCGCTCCGATTTCAGCCTTTCTTCCGCGCTCCGAAGAGATTCGGTGTCCCAGGAGCCCCTCCGCTCCCGCCCCATCCCATCCGCAGCCTGATGGGGGACTGGGCCGGGGGCAGCGGGCATTGTCCTCCTCCAGCTCGCAGCTGCGACCAGGGTGCCCGAGAGGAGAGCCTTTTTATTCTCCTCCTTTCCTTTTTTCCCTGCGAGAAAGCTCGATTGGCTTTAAGAATGATTTCGGGGAGCTTGGGCTGGCTGCTTATGGTGGTTGTTTTGGGATTGCATGTGTGTGTTTTGATTTCTTTTTCGGTGTGTGTATACTTCCCCGACAGGACAGAGACAAAGTTTCCTCCGTTATGAATTATACATTCAAACAATAACACATTAATTCAATTATTCAAAGATGACAAATGTTTATGTGTTTTGCAAGTGAATCTCAGGCGCAGATTCTGGGCGCTTTCTTTGAGCTGCTTGCGTTTTTCTCAATGAGAATCGGCTCCCCTCCCACCCTTACTCCATCCATCTCAGCCCACCCTTATATCCCCTCCTAAGCCCAGAGAGGAAAACCACAAAAAATCTTCCCAGCCCTGCTGGCAGCCCGGCAGCCAACAGCCTCCCAAGGCCCAGGCTTGGCGGGCACCAACCCGGGCTATTTTATCAGTGTGACAATTGCCCGGGTTGGTGTGATAAATCATCGTAAGTAATTCCTGAAAGGGTGCGAGGCTGTTGGGGGCCGGGCGAGGACTGTAAATCTTTCCGGTTTATTGCTCTATGAACATATGCTCCGATTGAAGAAGTCTTAGATCCTTTCCTGGAGACAAATTCCCGCAAAGCGGCCCCCCTCTTTGGCTAAGGATTAACACATGCTGCGGGCCGTCCACTCAATCCCTGGCGGAAGGCTGGGGGGCGGGGTCCGTCGCGTGGGAGTGTACTAGGGGCACCCACGGCCCGGCTCCGAGAGACGCCCCGAGTGGGCCTCGGGCCAGACCCGGCCGGTAGAACAAAAAGAAGGGCTCGCTGGCAGGTTTGGGAGCTCGGTTCCGTGGCCCGGAGACCTTCTCACGCTTCTGGAGTGGGGATGTAGGGGACCCGATCCCCTTCTCCCTGGCTCCTCTGTCTGCGGCTGCTGGGCGCTTTTGCCCGTTGGAAACCCTGCAGGCGGCGGCAGGGCATCGGCCGATGTCGCTGAGCAGAGCTGACCCCGAAAGAGAGACTTCAGGGATGGGGTGGAGAACCCCGCGTGGTGCAGGATGCCAGGGGGAGGGCTGGGCCGGGGGAGGGCCATGCGGGGCTCGCCGCGAGTCCGAAACTAAAGGACCACCGGCCGCCGGCTGGCCTGGCTGCGCGCTTAGCTCTTTTTTTCCCATATGCAGAATTGTTACTGTAAATCCCAACTGACCACTCAGAATGCTGGGAACCTGTTCTGATTTTATTTTTCTAAAATAGAGCTCGTCCGGCCGACAGATAAGCCTATTCTCTCTCGCCTTGCTGGAGGCTCTGCGGGTCCCGGAGCAGCACAGCTTCTGGCACGCAGCGGCACTGCGCCTCGGCGGCTCGGGACCTCGCAGGGCCGGAGCCGGGAGCGCAGGGTGCAAGGAGGGGAGGCGGTTTCTAGGTCCCAGCCGGCTGCTCGGCTCCTTCTCTCTCAGTGGTGATGGTAGTGGTGTCCTCGGGCGTGACCTGTCTTGGGCCGAGGGCCGGAGGCTCCCCACTTTAGGGCCGGAGTCAGAGCTAGGCCATAACGTAACTGCCTTGTCCTGGGAGAGGGAAAGAGGGGCGTCAGCCCGGGCGGAGGGGAATGCGTCTTGCCTGCGTGAGGATGCGAGGTGCGACCGGTGAGCTGCGGGTACCCTGTTGCTCCGCAGCCACCTCCGGAAACGCCTCTGAGAGAGGCGGCCTCTAAAATTTCCAGTTCCGGGACCTGTCCGGCACTAGGCCGGCTGGGCCAGGGTCAGGGGTCTTGAAGAGGAGAGACTCTGAGTGCTCTCACCCCACTGTCGGCGGCCACGCTGGGGCTGACGGGATCTTGAGCTGCTAGATGGGGCTTTCCTTATGCCCCACACCCATCTCCGTTGGCCCCAGGGAAGTGGCTGGGGTCCCACGCCTCTATATCCCCTCCTCCCAGCCCGCAGGCCTGGTTGCGCTCTGGAGCTGGACAGCGTGAAAGTTTCAGCCTCAATCAGTACAATCTTCCCTCGGGGTCACGTGAACAAATATGCTCGCAGTTGAAGACAGCGCCTGTATTTCCCGACTGTGAGGGGGTTTCCGGGGCTCTCTCCAAATCCAGTAAGGGCCACGTTTCGAAAGCAAAACAAACCCTGGGCTCTAGGGGGCTGGGGAGGACTGGGCTGGAACCCAGGAGTAGGTGGGGGCGTCAGTGGTCGCGGCTATGGGCCTGGAAGACGACGGGCGGGCGGGTGGACCGACAAGCGCGCAGCGCAGGCGAAGCCAGCTCGGGGACTACGAACTCGTTCCTCCTGCGTTTATTGGTAGTTGAACCTCAGCCTGGTTCCGTTCTACCGGGAATTCCGAGTGCTCGGGTATATGGCCGAGTCTGCGAGCGCGCAAGACCAGGGTTGGGACAGTGTTGACTGCAGACAAAGGGGAAAGGCTAGCTCTGCCCCCCACTGGCGCCCACTCTGAGGCTGAGGACACCAGGTTTATGATAAATTGGGATCCAGGTAAGCAATTGCATGACAAAATGGAAATCTTTGGGCGCAGGGCTGCTTGTTGCCCTGAGCGGGATACTAAATATGATTTATTTTGTGTAATCTGTGATCTTGATTATCGCCAATTGGTGAGGCAGCCCGCGTAGCTTAAGATACACTTCTACATACACATCGAGTACGGTGATTAATCGTAACGAGGTTCGCTTTGTGGGGATGCTCCCCGCCTACCCAAAGGTTAGGAGGACACACTACCTTTCTAGGCTTGGAGGGTGGCCGGCTACATTAGGAGGGTGGGGGGGCGGGTGTGATGGCAGTTTGAGGAGGGCGTCCGGTGAGGCGGTTGGGGACTGGAGGAAGTATTTGAGGGATCAATGTGCAGTTGTAAGAATGGACCGTAAAATGAAATGAATAAAAATAAACTTTTTTTTTACACTGTCACTGCCAAAGTAAGACGGAGCTTCATATTAATTCCTTGTCTTGGGCTGCCCGACTGGGCGCGGTGGGTTGATTTATATGTATTTAAAATAAACTCGGTGGCCAGCCAGCTCCCTGCATTGTTCTTGGAGTGAGGTCCCACATGCATGTCCTTACCTTTTGCTGTTGGCTTGCGTTTTGGGGGAGGTTAAAATGCTACTGAAGCTTCTCCCTCCAAATTCAAGAGAACTCCCAAACTCCCCAGAAGAGCTTGGGAGGCTCCTCTGAACTCCCTGTCAGTAATCTAAGATTTTGGCTGCGATGGTAGCAGAGAAAGTGTTTTAGGGCTTCTGGGTCTTTCTTCCCAAAGAACCTGGAGGGAAAGCTAAATCATATTTTGGTTTCCACACCCCATTCACCCTTTTGTTTACTCGCTCCCTGCGATTCTGGCTGGGGGACAGCCTGTGGCCCTGGCTCCGGGACAACCCATTAGGGTTTCCGGGGCCAAGGCCAGAGTGAATGGCTCCATGCTCACAGACTAGACCGGGCCTCCGTGGGGAAAGGACCGCGATCATCGGTTGGAACGGACCACAGTGGGAGAGGGACCGACTTCCAGGAGCATCGCCATCAAAGAAGAGCAGTAAAATTGTTTTGTCAATCGCCCGCGCTTGGCTCCATCAGAACTTAAAAGTCGCCGGACATTTTTCTTTGCTTGCTGCCTTGAAGCTGCGCGCCTGCCAACTTAGTCAGCTGAATCCAATTACTGCAAGCGACATTTCATTTGGCCCCATGGAGCACTCTCTCATAACTTCCCCGAAAATTTCAATAATCCCCACCTCGGCTTCATGCCGGCTCTATCCTAAAGAGATTTCCCGGGGTGCTGGAGGGGGATGGGGGCACAGGGCTGAAGCTGCCTAGGACCAGCTCTTGGCTAACAGCTCATGGACCCCATTCGCTCCTGCTCCCCCAGTTTCTGACTGCAGAAGGGGCACTTGAGCTGGTGGTCCACAGCCAGCGAGTTAAGCCTACAATTCTGGGCAAGCAAGAGACTGAAGTTGAAAGGGTGCTCGATGGTGGGTGGGCCGGGGAAGGAGCGCGGGAGGAAGCGGCGGGGCTCTGGCCCGTCCAAATTTGGCCAACCTGGGGTTTCATTTCCCTTCCCCTTCCCAAGTCTGGGTGCTTGCAGCGCAGAGAGCACTGCGCGCCCCGGAGGCTAACTTAACTCTGTTCCTTGGCGGCTGGGAAAACAAATCTAGCTACAGGCGCCAGGGGATCGCATCCTTGGGTGGCCTCCCAATTTAGCCTTTCTCTGAGGGGACTCTCCTACTTTTAAAGTACCCCGTTTTTTAAAAAAATAAATAAATAAAAAATAATCAAGCGGCGAAAGTTGACGTCCGCCCACGTGGATGTATTATATAAAGTGGCTTCCGGACCCATCCGCTCGAGAACCCGGGTACCTCGCGCCTCGGTCGTGCGGCCCTCTGGGCCCAGCCAAGCTGAGCCGGCTGGAGGGCGGCGGCGAGTGGCGTGGCTCCCTGGGCCAGGCCGGCTGGGAAGCTGAGGTCGGGACGCGAAGTTAGGAGCCCTACCGGGCCGGAATCTCTCCGAGGCGCTTCCGTTGGGTGTTCATTAAGGGGTGAGTTATTGCCGCGCGAGCCAAAGGTCACTTCAAAGGCTTATGGCTGCGCGCTCTGGTCTTTAGAAGGGCCGGGTATGCTTTGTGTGGCGCTTTCCCTGGCGCGGTTTAGTGTTTGCAAACTACTGAGTCGACAAATTGCACAGGGCAGGTGCAAGAGAGGGACTGTGTCTCTCTCCTTTCACCTGAGGGGGGCGGGCACCCTCTGAACGACGGTGGGGGCTGGAGGGGAGCCAAGTCTGTGTATTTGGGTGGGGGGGGATGTTTGTTTCTCTAGCTGTTTGTAGCTTGATCTCAACCCAGGCGTGGGTACTCAGGGCTTGGAGTGTGGTGGGTACTTACTGGAACTACACCCAAGAAAACCATAGCGAGATAGAATGTACCAGCCAGGAAAATGAGCTCAGCTTCCTCTTTACTGGGCCTCCTTGGGAGAGCTCCTGACTAGATCTCACCTCGGCCATCCACATATACACCTTCCTTTCCTGGTGTTCCAAGATGTAGCTTTCCCCCCAAAAAACTATGCACAGCCTCTCCTCTGCCCCTAGGAGAATGGGCTTGGTACACCTGGAGCACTTCGAGTTTGGTGGGGACAGGAAAAGAGCAAATCGGTTTCCCAGCACCCCTGATCCACTTGGCCAGCCCCCTGGCTGGGACTTCCCTCGGCTCCAAGTCTCTCCTCTCCCATCCAGCCAAGGATTTCTGTGTCAAAGGCCTCTGGCTCCCCAGAAGCCAACCGAGTGCCCTTTCTGCCGGTGAGAAGGTGCTGGGAATGGCTGTGTGCACCATATACAATAGCCACATTGATTATGATACCCATAAAGGAGGTAAAGCCTGCCACTGAGTTTTCCCTTTTGTTCCAGATCCGCCTCCACAGAATATCAAAGGAAACAGAAGAGCCTACAAAAAGAGTTAGAGACAAAATTCAAGGGAAAAAAAAACAAAACACCCCCACACATAATTGTGGTGAGTGGGCATACTTTAAACAAATAATTTCTACTACATTTCCATCTGTCCTGCAACTCAAGGTAGCATTTCAGGAGTCATACATCAAGACAAAACAAAAGGCAGCTTTGAAGTGGATCACCTCGGTGTGAACTGCCGCGGGTTACATGATAACCCATCATCGGCCTTCAAATTTATGACGCTTTAATGGGAGTGAGCCCAGTGCCTTAAATGCAAGGTGTATTACCGTATTAAGTTATCTGGGCTAAATAAGAGTGATTTAGCCAGGGCTTCCCATAAGGCAGAAGATTTTCGGGCTGAGAGACCGGGAGAACTTGGGCAGAAAGTTGCCCCAGTGCCTCGGTGAATAAAGCCCCTTGTGCCTAAACCCGAAAAAGAGTGGTTTTAAGAGCTCTAAGTAGCAAAGCAAAACGGAAGAGAGAAACACTCGGGGCAGTGAATTGAGAGAGACGCCCAGGCAAGAGTCGAGCGCACCAGAAAGATACCTGTGGGCTTCCGAGGCCCTGGTTTATAGTCAAAACAGGGAGAAGAGCGGAAATCGGCTAGAACCTTGGAAAATCTGTAGAGAAACCAAAGCAATCAGCACACTCCATCGCCTCCCTCTTCTCTCTCAACTGACGCAGAGTGACCGGTCGGTGATTTACTAGGGTTGCGGCGCTAGACCTAACAAGACAATTGTCTCCCCCGCCCTCACAAGCTGCCGGCTCTTTCCACGGCCACCGCAAGCAAGTGAGCGAGCGACGACCGGCCTCCGTGTGTCCCGCGAGCCTCTCGGTGTTCCGAGGCCGCGGCGGGCAGCAGGTCTTCGGTCTCAGGCCAGGCTGCGTGCGTCCGGTGCCGCCGCGGTGCAAAGCTGCTAGCTGAGGCTGGCGCCGGCCACTTTATATAATCCCCGTACTCGCCGGGTGCGGGGCTGGGAAAAGTGCGGAGTAGGGAATTCTTTTGCTGCGCTTCCTCCTACGCGGAACCTTTTTCCCACTTCTGAAAAGTGCCGGGCCTTAGGAAGTGTTTTTCTTTTCATTCCTTACTGAAGCGTTTACTGCCGCCGCGCTCGCAGTCATAAATTTTCTTACAAACCACAATGACAGGTGCATTCATATGCACCGTGAGAGCTCCAGCTGCTTAATAACCCCGTCCCCTGGCCGCTGTGAGCGCCTTTTATTTATTCGGTATCATATTAGGTATTGATCCTGGGCAGAATTAAGTGCAGTGAGCAAGTATCAGGGCTCGGCTGCTTCGGAGGCGCAGCGGGCGCGGCGGGCGGTGGTCGCTTCGCGGCCGCCTTCCTTCCGGCTGGGAACCTTTTGGCCCTGAATTCCCAGCCTGCGGTTGGGGCTCAGAGCTGAGCTGGGTAACTTCCCTGGACTAGTAGATAGGACGAGCCAGACCCCACTGGGTTCCCCTTTCCCAGGAGGGGCCCGGAGACGGCGCCGGCGTGGTTTTGGGGAGGCAACACCGGCTGGTTCCCGGGGCTGGGGGGTGGATGGGAGGAGGAGGGAGAGGAAAGGGTAACTGAGGCCTTTGAAATGCCAAGCCCCGCTCGACCGACCCCCACCCCCATGTCTTCACCCCAAGACATTTGGGCCCGGAGCCCAAATGAGCTAAGGTACCAAAGGGCAAAAAAAGAAAGCTTTAAAAAAGGGGGGGTGGGGGTGATCGAAAAGATGAGCCACTGAACAGTTGACCATTGTCCAAGTGATTTATGACCCGTTCCTGCTTTTTAGGTTCAAGCAGAGTTCACAAGGAGTAGGGATTTCTGGAAAGAAATAAGGCTTTTTTTTTTTTTAACCAGTTTTGCAACAGTATTCTTGGGTTTTGTTTTAGGAAAGGTAGCTTCTTTTGGTGCGCTGTATTTTTTCCCGGGGCTGCAAAGCCCTATCCAGTGAGGAGAGCGTTGCTGCCCATAATTCTGGGGAAATGGACTTTGGGGTGGTGGGCCATCATTGAGTGGGCCTCGAAATTCTTCAAGACAATGAAAACAAGAGGTGGGAGAAGAGATTCTATGGTTACTGAGGAAGATGCCCAGTATTGGCACTTTTGAGGTCTGTACATGAGCTTTTTCTAGGAATATGCCATTAAAATAAATACAAATGTAAAGGCATCTGTTCCAAAGACATGATCACTTCCTAAAGAAGCAAATCTTAATGTGACTTGCCCACCTAAATAAACTTGGTCAAATGGGGGATGTTTTGCTTCCACAGTTGTGAATGGAATGACAGAAGGAGCAGCTTGAGTTCTGGTGGTCTGAGTGTCATATGTGACTATTTAGACATCAGGAGGGCCCAAGGTTTAAGACTGGAAGCAGGATCCTAAAAAAGCCCACGAACATAACTAAACCCAGAATGCCTGCCTAGTCTTTTGGCCTGGGGCCAAAATGATGAGGATTCAGCTGTCCATTTGATATTCAGTACCTTCAATATTCAGAGAATGATAAAGAAAATGAATGGAAAGAAAGATTAAGTTCAGCTTTGTTAGGTAGATATCCAAACTTTATACAAACAATTCCTAAAACATAACTAATGTCCTGTATCCCACTGGGGAGGACATGTTTCTCATTGAGATAAATGGCATATTCACTTATATTCTAAAACAAAATGGGCAACAATTTTACCAAAGGCTAATTTGATGAAAAATGTTATTGGGTTAGGCTTTTTAGTGAAACTGGAAAGAAAATGAGTGAACGGAGAAGTAGTTTTGGTACCAGTGGTCAAATTCATTAGGTCGCATAAGCTGTCTACATAATGTGGTCCATCATGAGGACCACGATGGAAGCCAAGGAGAATTTCTGGGGAAGGATGCCTGAAAGACGAGATGAAGAATTAAGACCAAGGAGCTGACCTATGAGTTTTCTTTATCAAATAGACAAAGGTGGTTGAATGGTATTAGTTATACTTTAACTTCTTGGAGCCTTTTAGGAGGAAGGGGTGGTGGTGAAAAGAGAAACCCCCATCAAGAGCCAGGGGATACAAAAGGGGTAAAAATTTCTTTAGTTTTCTTTCTTTCTAATTCTGGATCCATTCATCATGTCATGAGAGGTTCTCTCATTGGTTGTGGGTTGGGTGGGGGGTGGGAGGTGGGGTAGAATGGATAGTCCAGAGCAGAGGTCAATAATGACATCTATTTATACAATAGATGGAGGGTAAAGGAATACAATTATAATAATAAGAATTCCCCCTTCAACCATGCTTATTTAAACCATGTATTTTAAATTCTAAACAATTAAAAGTACTGGGAGGACAAAGTTAAGGATCCAGAAAAATACAGATGAAAGAGAAATTACATTTTCTATCTTCAAAATAAGTCTGGGCATTCTTAAGTCCTCTTCTTGGTTTTTATCTCCTAGTTTTCGACACTGTAGATCCCACAGTGCTGACCCACAGAGCTAATTGGGCTGCTTCTCACCTTGTCACCGGAAAGTGGAGTATCTGGGTCTCCATGAAAGATGCTGTGATTTTGAAACCAGGTGGGGAGATAACGTTTTTTTTTAAGAGCTCTGGCTATTCTGAATGTGTTATAGAGCCTTATTTTGTCCCTCAATACCCTGGGATGACCCAGTGATTGACTGATTGATCCATCCATTTATTCACCCATTCTACAAAAATTTATTGCACAATTATGACATGCCAGGCGCTGGGCTGGATGTTAGGAATATATAGATCAATAAGACACAATCCCTGTCTGCAAGGAGCTCACAGTCTAGTGGAGCTATCAGCCATTAAAACTTATGAGGCCATGAGTGTTTTTCCACACAGGTTCCAGGGCTAAATTGGTAATCTTGGAGAAAGAAAATCCTGTCTGGAAAAAGAAAAAGCCAATTCCCTAAGCTGGAGTTGAGCTAAAGAGAAGGAAGTGTTTTTTATTCTGTTCAGGAGAAATTCTTTCTGACTTTTCCAAAGTTGCAAATAAGTTGAACTTCACAGAATTCCAGATCCAGCACTTTTCCCCTTGCTCCACCATGAAACAGGTGGGTAGCAGAGAGCCTGGGGCTTATCCTTCTAAATTGACTGATCTTGCCAATGACAGTCCCTCTGGGGCCTCTCACTTTTCTTCTTGGCAGGTCACCTGGGGCCTGGGGCTGGCCCAGCTTCTCTCTCAGGATTCAGTAGACATTGGATGTGGTGGTGAAGGAGACAGTGACAGTCAATGTTATTTGAGCAGGGTCAACAGGCCCCAGAGCTTCCTGAGTGCAAGATGCAGAAGGCTGCTTACTATGAAAACCCAGGACTCTTTGGAGGCTATGGCTACAGCAAAGCCACTGACACTTATGGCTACAGTGCCCCTCATCAGCCCTACCCACCCCCTGCTGCTGCCAGCTCCCTGGACACCGATTACCCGGGTTCTGCCTGCTCCATCCAAAGCTCTGCACCTCTGCGAGCCCCAGCCCACAAGGGAGCTGAACTCAGTGGTAGCTGCATGCGGCCTGGCCCAGGGAACGTCCAGGGTAGTGGGGGTGGCAGCCAGCCTCCTAATCTGAACTCAGAGCAGCAGCCACCACAACCCCCACCTCCACCACCAACCCTGCCCCCATCCTCGCCCACCAATCCTGGAGGTGGGGTGCCTGCCAAGAAGACCAAGGGTGGGCCCAATGCTTCTGGCTCCTCGGCCACCATCAGCAAGCAGATCTTCCCTTGGATGAAAGAGTCCCGACAGAACTCCAAGCAGAAGAACAGCTGTGCCACTGCAGGTAGCTCTTTCAGGGGGTTCATCCCTGGGACACTAGCCAAATTCCTTCCAGTCTGACCCTAAGGAAGCCCAGTTTACTTAGAAACCAAGAGATTCAGCGCTGGAAGTGCTACCTTGGAGGTGATATTATCTAAGCTGTCGCTCATGTAGAAGTGTCCTTCTTTGGGTCCCTGATGGGAGTCATAACCCTGCAGTGACAGGATGCTCACTGCAATTCCAAGCAACTGGTGCCACTGCTAGACAAGCCTCATAGTTATTGATAGAGAGTTCTTCCTTATTTTTACCTAATACCTGTTTTGCTGCACTGCTGGTCATAACTCAACTCCCTGTTCCATCCAACAGCCCTTCAAAATTTGAAGACAGGTATTACGACCCCAAATCCCAGGTAGCTGTATAGCCCATATCACATGAATTCCACCCCCTTAAATGAATAAGACCCAATGTCTATTGAGAGTTGACTATATTAGCAACCATGCTGTTTTATAAGCATGTCATTTAATTTTCCAAACAACCGTTTGAAGTGGATATATGGTAATGTCCCCATTTTACAGATTACAAAACTGAGTATTTGAGAAGATAAGTGACTTACCCAAGATCACAAAATTATAAAGTGTTGGATTTGAATCCAAGCAGGCTCCAGGGCCTACAAGGCATGACTATGGGACTCTTCTTAGCATACCCCAGTCCTATCTTCTCCACCTCAGCAAATCCAGAATGGGGAGGGGACATGTCCAAAGGGAAAAGAATGTGCTCTGCAACAGAAGCAGCCTTAGGTCTCTCTCCCTGAAAGGGGAGACCCTAGAGTTGAGAAGCTCTTTTGTAGGCCCACTCAGGATGTAAGGAAGAGAATGGGTAGGGCCAGGAGCTCTGAGGCCTGCTCATTCTTTCTGCTCAGCCTGATTGGTTCCTGGACTTTTCTGGAGGCCTTGGGTTCTCTGATGTAGTTTATCTTCAGGTAGATGAATTTGCTTCCAGGTCCAGAGCTAATTTGAGGTTTCAGATGTGGCTTGTTATCAGCTTTCTAATTTGCCTGATGCTCTCTGGAGTTGCTGCTCCTAGGGGAAAAGTGTTTTCCAGCCAGCAAACTTCTGCCCTTCCTTCCTCAGCTGCAGGCCCAAGCCTGCTCTCCCAGGCAAAATCCATTTGTCTTCCCAAGGAGGGAGTGGACAAGCCACCAAGAGGTGGCAGGGGTGGTGGAAGACAGTGCTGAGGCTGCTGCTTCTAGCACTGCAACACTCAAAATGCTCCCAGCCTAACCCTGAGCCCCCTAAAACTCCAGGGCAGTATTTTCCTGGTTTATCATTTCTGCCTTTGGAGCAAAGCCCTTGGGTGCAGGTGGACTGGAGTGGGGTGCCAGGATCCCCATCCCGGTTCCTTGCTCTCTGGGGTGCTTTGCCCAGGAACCAGCCCCTGAGCAAGGCAGGCTGGGGCTGCCTCTCTGGCAGCAACAGAGGCTAGGAAGGGTGTTCAGTGAAGTCTGGCCCAGATCAGACAGGGGGAAGGCCTTACTAGCTGCTCCTGGTCTCTCATTAACGTACTCACGGCCTTTGGGTCGGGATGGTGGGCTAGGCTGGAGAGGGAGGGGTGAGTAGAGTGAATCGGACCTCAGAGCCAGATGGGGCTTTCAGGTGCGACTAATAGGTAGGCCCAGGGCGGGGTTGGGGGGTGTGGGGGGTGCGGTGGGGGCGGTCGCGAGTTCCCCCTTGTAATCGCACCTCAAACGCCCCTCCCCCACCTCGGCCAGGATTGGAGGCGAGGGAGGAATGGAGGAGGAGAGAGCCAGGGAAGACCCCCTCTCTTGCTCTGGGTGTCCCCAGCCCTCCCGCTCAGCGCCCCCTCTTTCTCCCTCCCTGCCCAGGAGAGAGCTGCGAGGACAAGAGCCCACCGGGTCCGGCGTCCAAGCGGGTGCGAACCGCATATACCAGCGCGCAGCTGGTGGAATTGGAGAAAGAATTCCACTTCAATCGCTACTTGTGCCGCCCGCGTCGCGTGGAGATGGCCAATCTGCTGAACCTCACTGAGCGCCAAATCAAGATCTGGTTCCAGAACCGGCGCATGAAATACAAGAAGGACCAGAAGGCCAAGGGCATCCTGCACTCGCCGGCCGGCCAGTCCCCAGAGCGAAGCCCGCCGCTCGGCGGTGCCGCGGGCCACGTGGCCTACTCTGGCCAGCTGCCTCCCGTGCCGGGCCTGGCTTACGACGCGCCCTCGCCGCCAGCCTTCGCCAAATCGCAGCCCAACATGTACGGCCTGGCCGCCTACACGGCGCCGCTCAGCAGCTGCCTGCCGCAGCAGAAGCGTTACGCGGCGCCCGAGTTCGAGCCCCACCCCATGGCGAGCAATGGCGGAGGTTTCGCCAGCGCCAACCTGCAGGGCAGCCCGGTGTACGTGGGTGGCAACTTCGTCGACTCCATGGCGCCCGCGTCAGGGTCGGTCTTCAACCTAGGCCATCTCTCGCACCCGTCCTCAGCCAGCGTGGACTACAGTTGCGCCGCGCAGATCCCCGGCAACCACCACCACGGACCGTGCGACCCTCATCCCACCTACACAGATCTCTCGGCCCACCACTCGTCTCAGGGACGCCTGCCCGAGGCCCCCAAACTGACACATCTGTAGCAGTCGCCGGCGGTCCCAACTCGCCGCACAATTACCTCTCTTGCTTTGGTGATGGGGGTGGCGGGCGGGGCCCGCGGGGCGGCTCGGTTAGCCGGTCCCCGGCTCTGGCCTGGCCGCCGCCTCCCGTCTCTTGGGCCTCCAGCGGCCAAGGCGCAGGCGACCGGGCCTCCCCTCCAGGCTCGCCCTCCTTTGGGTAACTCGCCATAAATCAGCCGCAAGGATCCTCCTCTGTAAGCCCGACAGTGCCATATACTGCGGACCGAGGGACTCCAATCTGGTAATGGTGTCCCGAAGGTAAGTCTAAGACCCATCGGCGGCGCTCCCTGCAGAGGGGCCAGAGCCCGGAGAGCCCCAGGCCTGGTCCGCGTCTAGTTTAGTTTCCGAGACCTTAATTTATATGCTCCTTCCCGTCCGGTAAGGATTGCATCGGACTAAACGATCTGTATTTATTATTTGAAGCGAGTCATTCGTTTTCCTGATTATTTATCCTCCTCTTAATGTATTTATGTGTATATTTGTAGAATTCCTCCAGCCGACCTTAGGAACGCGCTCCCAGGCCGCGGGGGCCACATTTCACCTCTTTAGTCCCCTTGGTCTGAACTAGTTGAGAGAGTAGTTTTGAACAGTTGTAACCGTGGCTGGTGTTTGTGTTTGATGTAAAGGATTAAGACCGCAAATTGTCCTTCATGGGTAGAGTCAGGCAGCTCAGCGGCGAGGCACGACAACCGTTATTCATTTCTCAACAGCCGCAGCCCTCGCCACTCGACATAGTTTATTGATCTCAAATTGTCTGGTACTATTTGAACAAATATTTAGAACAAAAAATTTCGCAGTCGGAAGTGTATCTGTGATGATCACGCACACCTGCAAACAGATTATTCTACCTTTATCTTTTGCACAATCCCAGCAGACAAGGCCCTGAAAGAGGCTGACCTTTAAACACTTTTTTTTTTAATTTGGAATCTAGTGCACAATTCTGTTCTGGGGACACCTGATCACATTCCAGCTATTGACATGGGGGGAGATCTGATGCAAAACTAGAAATCGTTCTGGGTGGGGTGATTTTGGTAGATGTTTGCGCAGCGCCTGCTTTTGCTGTTTCTACCACCCTCTTTCTAATCATAAACTGACTTTTTAACTATCCATTTACACTGGGGAGGACAGAGGGCACTTTTCTGCATTAATAATAATAATAATAATAAAACTTTGTAAGAAAATTGACAATCAAAGAAAAGACACCAGAGAAGTCGTAAGAAAGATCCAGCTATGAAAAAGCTGAGGTGCAGAAAAAGAAAAGATATCTGGAGAGGGCACCTAGGCTTTTTCCGGAGGAAGTGCTGTCATGACTTTTTCCTTTGTAGTGGTCGGTGGCTCATTTCTAAAAAAACAAACGTTCCCCACTATGTAAAGTAATAAAAGTTTCATTAATGGAACATACCAAGTATAAACACCTTGTTTTCCACTGTTTCTTTGTACAAAACCGGCAAAAATGTCTTCAAGGATTTATAACCATTCTGTAAATATTAGTGTGGCTTTAGCTAGGGGTGGACAACTTACACCCACTTCTCTGGGAGGGGGCACTTGGAAAATGCCTTCAGATGAAGTTCAGTTCTTTTGTATTTCAGCAAAATCGGCCCACGCATCTCTATTTGGTTTGACAAATAATGTAACTCCTACTACATCTGCCGGTGACACGAGGTGAAATTCTTATTGTGTGTTAATAATTTAACCCAATCTTCTGGTGGAACAACAATCGTTTCTATTTGGATGCTTGTGTATCGCTAAATAATTGGTGGCTCAAAATAATATTTAGTTTCCTTGTTCCTTTGTGCTGTTTTAAAAATGGCATGTTAGATTGGGGGCGGGAGGGGAATATCCTTTTGCTAAATTTCATTATCTGAGCAGGTTTAAAGTATACATGTTGTAGAAGTGTATCAAGAATAAATGATTTCATATCATGAATATGCATATTTTACCTACTTTCAAGGCTTAAAATTGTTTTCTATGAAATTTGCATCCATAGGCAGAATTTCTAATTGTCTTGTAAGAAATTATTTTTTAAGCTACTAGGGAAGTCAAAGAAGAGCTCTCTCCCTTGCAGGGATAACCACCTTTCTTAACTGGCTAAATATTAAATAGATGAATTGTCAGGTTGTTTAGATTCGGCCCGGTTTTCCCTCATCTCCTTTCCTACCATAAATAATAATAAAATTACATAATGCATCATGGCTCCAGGCGTTTTCCAGTGCGATGTGTTACCGCAGGCTATCTGCTGAGGCTGGGTGTCTGTAAAGCCCCCAGCGTCTTCTGCGGCTTGGGGTTTCATGGACTAGAGTTTAAACGGTGTCTAGCCCGGCTGACATTAGCTCCCTATCACACTCAAGCTCCAAGCAAACGCGAGGTTGACGGCTCCCTCTCCAGGCAGCCGCTCCGAGGCACCCTTCTCGAGTGGGGTGTATGGATGGGGTTCGCCTGGGCCACATCTGGGGCCTTCTCCCAAGTCCGGAGTTTCCCCGAGGCTTGAGAAAATATCTCAGATCGGTTCTTGCCGTTTGCATGAGGGTCATGTGATGTGTACAGTCGGTCGCTCCCGTCACGGTTGGGGGCGGCGGGAGTCCAAGAAGGGTGCGTTTTCGCGCGTCCGCCCGCCCAGGAGGGCGGAGGAGGCCGCACAAAGGCAGCGAGCACGGGCGAAAGCGGGGTGCCGCGGCACAACCATTTAAAACTTCATAAATTATAAACAAGCCGCCTTGGCCTTCGCCATAAATTGCGCTCCTTTTGAGCCTGTAATTAGTGTTAGGAAGCACCAGAGTCTAAGCACAACCAAACGCTCTTCGAAGGGCGCAACTGCCCGAGGTGGCAAACCTTTATTTATTTCCCAGTGCCACCCCCTCCGCACCCTGCGGTTTGCACACACAGCCGCCTCCTCCCCCGCCACCGCCGGCGGTACTCGGCTGGGTTCCAGCTTGGCGAGAGAAGGTCACAATAGCTGCTCTATCAGCGGAGGCGCCCGCCTCCTCCCGCTGGGGTCTTGGAGCCGCAGAGAAAGAAGAGAGTGGGGGAGGGGAGCCCAGCCCCGCAATGGCGCCCTGGGCCTAGGCCTCTCTTCTCGGAGAGGACCCGTAGCAAGAAGGGAGAGGAGGGGGCAGCAGCGGAAAGAAACCTCCATCCTAGCCCGCGTCTCTCCCCCGGGCCGGGTGGTGGGGGTCGAGGGGGAACGCACCAAGCCCTCGAGCCTGCTGGCCCTTCCCGCCAGGCTCTAAGCTGAGGGCGCCCACTGCAGCGGGGCCTTCCAGGAGAGGCCAGGCCATTGTGTGCGAAGCTTCCCCGGCAGCTCTGCTCGCCAGAAGGCCAGACAAAGGCAGCGATGGGCCTTGCCAGAGGGTGAGGAAGGGCCCGACCCAACCCCAAGCATTAATCTCTGGGAGGTCTATCTCATTTGCCCAAGCAGAGGAAAGGGCTCTCTGGCTCAGGTCGTGTCCTGCTCTGCTTTTTCCCCATCGAGACCGCTTTGGGGGAGGGTAGGGGTCAGAGAGGTTGTGGAGCCTCCTGAAGCCTGGAAAAGGGGTTAGGGCTTCGAGGAGCCCATGAATAGGGCTGGCAGTGGCAGTTTGGGTATTCCTAGTTGTTCTGTCCAGGCAATTAAATATCAATTAAGGCAGGGTAGCAGTGATGCAGTAGGAATGGCCTATTCACCATTTGGCAGCAAAATGGGAGATGGGAATGGGGAAAGAGACTTAGGCAGAGAGAACTTGCCTTTGCAACCTGGAGAAAGCCAGGACCCAGCCTCCAGTGGAGCACCCAGTTGGGCTAGCCAGAGAGGACGGGGGACATTACAGAGGAGAAGCCTGGAGAGCAGTCCTGGTCACTGGAAGGAGGTAAGAAAGGATGGTTAAGTACAGATTCTGTCTCTTGGCTTTCAGGGCTTACCCTCATTCAGAGATGTGACAGAGAAAAATCTGCCTCTGATGGAATCATTAAGTTAACCATCCATTTGTATCATTTCTTAGCACAGGCTTTCAAATGAGAGAGGGAGAGAATATAGAGTCAGGACTTTCCCCTGGGCGCAGCCCCAAGCCTAGTCCCTATCAGAGACACATTAGCCGATTTGGTTTCTGAGGCCCCAGAGGCTGCTAACCTTGCTGAACAAGATTTTTCCAATTTCTATCAGTAAGGAGTGTTAAAAGATAGTGATTACCTATACAAGCTACTTGTCCCTTTTCCCTCCTGTGGTCTGTACCAGCCAAATGACCCCTGAATGAAGTGTATCTTCTCAGCCAGCAGGCTTTGCAGCCTAGGTTATCTGAGGTTTTTCAATAGGGAGGCTGAAGAGGATGTGTGTGGGTGTGTGTGAATGATAAAGAAGTAACCCTGTGTTCTAATAAAATAATAATATTTGACCTAGGTTAACCAGAAGCTTGTCTGCACCTTCAGTATTCAATGGACACTCACAGAACTGTTTTGACTTCCATCTTGAGAATTCATTAAAACTTTCTTCTTCAGTTAAGAATTGGTTAATCCCAGTTACAGGTCTAGGAAGGTCCTCTTCATCTGGGAGTTCTTGGCATTACTTTGGTCCTTCTTGCAGAAACTGTAAGAACAGAATAGGAAGAACAGAAGTTTGTGAGTCTATTGAATGTAAGGTTCAAGAGAGGCAGAAGGTTCGGCCCCACAGGCCTATAGCTAGATCACTTCAGCACACTGCAACTTCCCAGAAGAGGCTCTGGCTAGGGTCTGGGTGAGCACACCGTATTCCTACACTGGCTCATGCACATTTTTTTTTTGCAGAGAAAAATTGGGCAGATGAACCCTTTGCAATAACTGCATTGGTGGTGGTGGTGGAAGGTGACCTGAGAGGATCATCACAGAGGATGAAATCTTAGTTGTCATTGTTCCCTTGTCTTCTGTTCCAGCTACAAATGTTCTTATCTTTGGGACCCTACATTGTATCAAATGGATTTATATTCCTGGCCTAAAGCCCATGCGTAAACACTTCCCTCAGGTCTGACACTCACCTTGGCAATCTGGAAGAGTACAAAGACAAACCAAAGGCCCACTTTCAGGCCAGGTTCAGACTGAAGCACGGTAGATACATGAAGGAAGAGCCAACATAGATAGATGTCCAATCATTTGTAGCAGCAGAGGCAGATAACGGGTCCCCAGGAGATCTCCAAGGTAGGAGCTACTGAGTCTCCTTGTTCTCAGTCCTGTGGCACAATATCTTGAGTGGTTCCTACAGCTAGCCTGGGTCATTTTAATGGGACAATAATATCTGGAAAATCACAAAAGAAGTGGGGTTTTAGTATTAGTAAGGGCCCAAGAAAGGGGGATCCCAATTTAAATCATGGGTAAAAGTGGTTTTACCCATGTAAGCAGGGCTAAAACCAGGCCTGGAGGACCTGTTGGGCTGTGGACTTCGGGAAGGAGGGTATGGTGCCCCTGACTTGTGCGCAGACAGGGAAAAGGTCTTTTGATGGCTCTATTGTTTAAAGCGCTGCCTTACAAATACCCCCTCCCCCCACCTCTTCTGGAAGGGCCGAGCGGGAAACTGGGTCGGGTGACTGAGCTCCAGGCTGCAGCGGAGCTGGGCCAGCCTCCCCCGCCCACCCCACCCCCGGCAGCGAAGATGCCTGCCGCCAACAGAGAACACACAAAGGAAGCGCCCCTCACCCGTCTAAGGACCTTGGGACGCTCTGGGGAGGGGACTGCCGTGGACCTTGAGTCTGAGGGCCCCCCCACCTCAGCGGGGAATAATAGGGGCTGCTTCCCACGGGCGGGCGCGCCACACAAAGGCCCGTTCGGCCCCCACGCCACCATATGACACGCGCGCGCGCTCTGCTCCCTCCAAGCCTGCGACAGGGCGCAGTCTGTAGAGCGCGGGAGCCGCGAGGTTGCGGGTGGCGGGTGAGTGGGTGTTCCTGAATCGACCTGAAACACTTTCTGAAAGACAAACGGTGAGTTAATCACCCTACCGGCTGGCGGCCGCGTCCCTTCTCGCCTGCAAGGAGGACTGGGGAGGGGGGCTGGGGTGGAGGATTTCTCTGTGTGTGTGTCTAGGGTGGGGGGTGGGAGAGGTTGGTCCTATTAAGAGTTCATCAATCACCCCGTGTGCACTTTTCGCTTGACAGTGGTTCCTCCTACCTCGGAGCAAGTCTGGGCCAGCTGGGATCCGACCAGAAACCCCAAGAGGAGGAGACGCAGGCGCGCGGGGTGACCGCCGCGTCGCCCCGCGCCCGGCCCGGAGCTGAACAGCCAGGCCAGCACCCTGCGGCGCGAGGCCAGAGAGAAGGGCCAGCGGGTCACCTCTTCGCACCCGCGGCCAGCACGGCCGCCCCAGCGCCTACCTCGGACTACTCCGGGCTTCCGGGGCCCTCCCACCACGCCTGCACTCACGCCCGCCCCTGGCCCACGGCGACCGTTCATCACCCCTCTTCCGCCCACTACATACCTCCTGGCAGCCCAAGTGACAACATAAACGCTGCTCCACCCTCAGAGAAGGACGAATTCATCTCTGAAGGGAGAGCAAGAAAAATCTCGATAGGTCAGAAGGTTTTTGCTGAGGTTGTTTTATTTTAAAAGTTTTTAATAGATGTCTCAAGGGGCTAAGAATTCAGGGGAAAGTGTGAAGCTGTTTAGTCCCCTTATATGTGTGGGAGGAAGCAGGAAAAGACCTCTGTTGAACTTGGAAGTAAACTTGAATGCTATTTAAAATAACAAGAAAAATAAACAAAACTCCAACCACAATGATGTGCCTCTCCTCTCTCTTCTGGTGTGGGGCAAGACTCTTGAATATTTTTACTTCAGTTTTTTTATGTTTTCTTTTTTTGTGTGTGTGTAGTGTTTGTGTTTTATTTTTTCAATTTAGACACACCATAATGGATAGACTGCAAGTTTCAGGTGGCAGTCATTAGCATTAGAGCTCCAACAGGAGGGTTTAGGTGGGTGGAGTGGGTGGCAAAGCATTCTAATACCCCCTCTTGAGTGGTACATGCTGTCCTCTTTGTAAATTCTAAGAAAGCTCCAGCCTAGTTCCTCCTTTTACCTTTTTTTTTTTGCTGGACAACACCAGCTGAGAGGTTTCTGAAGTTAACTGCTTTGCCTCAGGAAGGAGGCCCTAAAGGACAAAATCTCAGCGTTGTTCTCCCCTTGTCCTTGCCCTCTTCTCTCCTCATCCTCTTGGGTGGAAATTAAGTTGCTTTGGAGAAATGTCCTACTGTCATTTTGCTTCAGATACATGTAAGCTGAAGCATTAAGCCTCTCTGCTAAGCTGAAGCATTAAGCCTCTCTGCTCTGAACTCACTGAGCAATTAAAATACTTGTCCTGCTGTCCTTGATTCAGAGTCTGTTCCTCCCTCCTTTCCTTCCACCACTACTTACTGAACACCACCTGTGAGCACCATGCTGGGCCCTGGGATATAAAGATGAGTCACTAGTGGTTTGCGTCCTTCAGTCTAGTGGGGGGAGAAAATAATCCCCCAAAACGTGACATGTTATAACAGAGGTGTGGCCAAAATGTTCTTGGGACAAAGAGAAGGAGCCATTGACAGTCCTGCAGTATCAAAAAAGGCTTCCCAGTGGAGGTGAATTTGGGTCCCTGAACTATAGGAGTTTTTCAGGACGATGAGGGAGGGCCTACCAGGGAGCTGCACATGCAAAATCAGGAAGGGAAGCCAGAGCAAGGTCTCAACTTGGAATAAAGAGAGTCATTTGCGAATCTGTGGCTGAAAAGAAAGGTTATACAAGACCCATACTGAAGAGTTTGGACTTTCTGTGGGCATGCGGTTATCTATTTTGAAAGCAAACTCCTGGGGGTACTGTGTCTGATCGGAGAAAGGAGAAAAGGAGGCAAGAAAACAAAGGAGGCTGCTGTAATGATCCAGCACAGAGAGGAACTAAAGTGATAAGGTCAAAGAGGAGAGACATTTAGGAGGTGGAATTCATAGGGCTTGGTGACCAATTGGATAAATGAAAGAGGAGTCGTGGATGTTAATTAGAAGGTTTCTATTTTGAGGGCCTGAGTGGGTGGTAAGGCCATTCACCAAAATGAATTTAAGAGGGGGAAGAGAAAACTATGCAGAGGAATCACTAATGAGTTCAGTTTTAGGTATAGCTTTTAGTTTCTGCTCTACTATTGAAAAAATTACATGAACTTAAGCAGTTCAGTTACTTTTTCTGAGCCTTGGTTTCATCATTGGATATCTAGATACTACTAGAGAAGTGTGTGTGTGTGTGTGTGTGTGTGTGTGTGTGTGTGTGTGTTTGGTACTGTTATTTTTACCAGGTCCAAATGAGTGTCCAACATAAAGCTAACCCCTGCTCCTATGCTGCTACTTAGATCCTGGGTGGCCAGCAAGAAACAAGTCTCAGGAATTAAAGACACCACAGAAACATCCTACTTCTTCCTAGATAGTGAACTCAAGCTAAT
>PVKY010000300.1:0-56030 GCA_004027775.1 Bradypus variegatus | reverse complement strand
AGGCCGAAGCTACTCTCTTAACTTGGGGGAAAACAGAAGGAAGAGATGAGGGAAGAAGGATCCGCAGGAAGATGACAGTGAACCCGGAAAGGAAGAGACTGGGATCCCCGAGGGGAACTTATATGGGGCTCTAGGGGACCCCTGCGGGCGGGGGGTGCTGGGCTCCGGAGGGGGATCCCGGGGCGCAGCCAGCTCACCTGCGCGGGGGGGCGGCGGCTCCTCGCACTCGGGGCTCATCGGGGCGCGCCCTCCGCCCCGCCGCCGGCGGCTCGGGCCCCTACTCAGGGGCCTGGTATGTGGGGGCGAGGGGTGGCGTCGGGGTCTCGCGCAGGCGCTCTCGGATCAATGGGGGGTCCCGCGCGCTGAGCGCCGCAGAGTTCGGAGCTGAGCGCAGGCGGGGGCCGGGGGTCGCGGGGGTCGAAGGCGTTGGCCGGGCCGCGGGGACACGCGCAGGCGCCTCGGCGGGGCGCGGAAGAAGTCGCCCCGGTCTCCCCGGCCCAGGCCGCCGTCCCGAGGAAAGGCAAAAGGCGGTTGGGGAAAATGTCGCCCTCCCGGGTGCCCACAGGCCGCAGAGCCGAGTGGCGGCCGGAGGAAGCCCAGACCCGCTTCCTTCAGCCGCCCCTTCCGCAAACCGGCCGGGCCCCCGGAGCCTGCAGTCCGCCTCAGGCCTCCGACGCCCGGCACCCGACGCCACGATCCCACAATCCCCCGGTGTAGAAGCGCGCAGACGCCCCGCCCGCCCGCGGCCCTCTCGGTGCGCAGGTGCGCCGGGGCCGCGCCGCAGTCCGCATGCGCGCGAGGTTCCGGCCCCTCGGTCCCGCCCACCCGGAACACCGCCGCGGCAACCCGCGCCCCCTTAAGCCGGGACTTTTCGGTCTGCGCCTGCGCCCATTCGTGCCAACGGTCTCTCTCCGAGTCAACGCCCGACGACGCAATGGGCAGACGCTACCGCACACCTAAGATCCAGTTTGTCTGTGACTCCGTTCTGAAATCCAGGGGACGTCCCGCTCCAGGTTTTGTCTTCCCGCCCGCTCTATTTGGAAGTCCCTTCGCCTTTCTTATCTCTCCCCGGGAACTCTTGGCCTCCACCCGGCCTTCCTCTCCCACCTGCGCCAGGTGCGACCGTAGCGCCCCTTCTCGACGCCTCCGTGCCTCGGCCCAGGCCGGGCCTTGCTGTTGCCCGGTGCTGCACAAAGCCTTCTCGAGCAACAGCGGCTGCAGCGGACGACCTAGGGTCAATATTCTTTAAGGTCACCTCCGACTCAGAGCCTCAGTTTCCCCAACTTTAATGGAGGCAGTTAATCCCACCCTGCCCACTTACAGGCTCACTGTAAGCATCAAACGAATAAATGAGCCTAAGAACTTAACCTCTTTTTCAATCTGCATTTTGGGAACATTTTTTGTCTTTTATGCATTTTAGTTATCAATTCAATTTTTCTGTTTTGTTTTCAAGAATACCAATTATGCATTTGTCCTTCACATACATTAGCTTTTAATTGCTTTAATCTTTGTCATTTTTTTCACCTGCCTTCACTGTCATTAATTACCATGTCCATCATTTGATTTTTATTCATTTTTTAGTGGCTTAAAATACCACAGATTTATTATCTTACAGTTCTAGAGATCAGAAGTCTGACCTGGGTCTCCATTGGCCTACGATCAAGGTGTGCGCAGTGTGCACTGCTTTCTGGAGGCTCTGGGGGAGAATCCACCTCCTTGCTTTCTCCGGGTTCTAAAAGCCACTTGCATTTGTTGACTTGAGGCCCCACCCCACCCCTTCTTCAAAGCCAGGAACGTTGGTCTCAGTTCTCCTCACACTGCCACCTTTCTGATTCTGTCATTTAATTTTCCAGCCATGTTCCCCTCTGGCCCTTGCTATTTCTGGTGTATTTGTTGCACATGATATTGTCTAGCCCTTGTATCGGTTAGTTAATGCTGCATGACAACCACAACCTCAGGGCCACTTATTACTGTACTCACAGATGGGACCATTGGGATACCCAGAGTTCCTTTTCCAAAGGAGAGGCAGGAGCCCAAGAGATCAAGCCCAGCTGGAAGCACATTTCACTTCTCTATTTGCCTCGCATCTGCCACCATCACTGGTCAAAGCAAGTCACATGGCCAGGCCCAACTCAAGGGGTGGGCAGGTGTGCCCCTCCACCACAGGTGAGGAAATGTGTGTGCTTCTCTCACAGCAGTGGAAAGAGACGAATGAACATCCACTGAACAATCTAACCTACCAGACCTCAGTTTGCTTCCTTGGGTTTGCCAATATTCCCCTTTTGTCTTTTTTTAATCATATCTTTAGGGCCTTGTTTTTATAGACCCATGTTCTTATTGTTACACTATTGAAACAATTATAAGGATTTTCCTTTGTCCTTTGAGTCAGTTTTTCCTCTGTGTTGGGTTCTTTTGTCTTTTACCCATTATTCTGCTTGCTTGTTTTTCCTCCAAATATGATTGCATACTTGCCGCAGTTTTAACACCCAGGCTCAGGAACTGAGGGGCCATATTCAGCCACCAAATGGAACCTGAGAAGCCAAGGAAGCCAGAAGCCAGTCTGCCAAACCCAAGAAACAACAGGGGCTTTAGTCTGAACTCTGGGTCTCAACCCATCAGAACTCACAAGTAGACGCTGTTAGTTGCCTCAGAATTGTAAGGGGCTTTTAAAAGAGTAAAAGAGCCCAGGTCTCGGGGGGAACCTCGGTCAGTGGCTCTCTCCTGGCCCCTCTCCACCCCCTGCAGGGCATGGGAATGCCTTACCTGGTTGGTGGGCATGGGGGCCCAGCTCTCCAGCTTCCCTTCCTCTTGGAGACTGGCTGGCCCAGCTTGTCTGTCCCCCAGCCTGCTCCCTGCCACCCACGGGGAGGCAGCTGCTTGCCCAGGACTGCCTGAGGCCAGAAGGGCTGGTCTGTCTAATGCTGGGGCAAAGTAGCAGCAACAGCACTGGCCACGATCTAAATGGCTCTAAAGTAACAGAGATGACATTGGATCTCCAACTCTCTGATCCTGTAGCCGCTTTCAATCTGTTCTGTGTTTGACAAGATAAATGAAATTAAGTGACCCCTCTAAAATCCCAAAAGTATGAGGCAGGTACTGTACGCACAGGAGCAATAATCTGGCACCGAACGGGCCTGGGAAGCGAGGGCACCAGGAAGGACATGGCTTTGGGATCCGTCCCAGGCGTGAATCCTGGCTGCAGGAACTGGCCAAGGATTCTCCTCTCTGGACTCAGCGTCCTCTGGCCGGGTTCTTGGTTGCCACCAACAGAAACCAACCTACTATAGCCAAACAGAAAAGGATCCAGGACTCTGAGCAGGGTGGAGTTGGGCCTGGCGCTCTGCAGTCAGGACAACATCCACTGCAGCTGCCACCCGGGCCTGGGGCAGGGATGTGCCAGCCCTGCCGGCCACAGCTTCTGGGCACCAGCCCCGCCGGCCACAGCTTCTGGGCACCAGCTGCCAGTGCCAGACCTGTGCAGGGCACTCTTGACTACTGGGGCCAAAATCAGCGAGCTGTACCCCTCGGCAAGGGATGTTGGGGAAGAAAACGTGGGGCTTATACCTCAGGGGGCCTGGATGCAAAGGCCTCAAACCTAAGAGAATGCAGAGATGCCAGGATCAAAAAGAGAGAGGCCGGAAGTAAAGGAGGCAATGGCTCTGTGATGGTAAGAATAACGCTTTTATTACCCCACGTTTCCGCGGGCTGCCAGTCCCACCCACACTGCCCCACTCCCACGCACCCCCAGAGGAGGTAACAAGGTGGCAGTGGAAGAACAGCGTGGACGAGACGTGGCGGATAAGAGTGAGCGCAGCAGGTGGCCGCAGAGCCCTGCCCTCTCCCAGCACCCTTCCAGGGGCTGAGCAGATGCGCTGGCAGCCCCCAGACCCAGGCCCCTTTGGGAGAGGCCTCGGGGTGCAGAGGGAGCAGAGGCGTGGGCCTCCCCCGTGGAGGGGCGAGGAGCAGCAGCCCTCTCACCGGTCCATGCTGTCATCCGTTGGGGTGGAGAAGCAGACTTGCAGCAGCTTCTCGCAGAACTCCAGCTCCTCCTGTGGCGGGGGCAAGAGCAGAAGGCCCTGAACGCAGAGGCCAGACACTGCCTTCTGCCAGCTCTGCACCCAGGGGCGGCTCCTCTCCCCTTCCTGTCACCCAGGATGCCACCCCTGGTCTCGGATCCATAGCTCACCTTCCTACTCCCTTGCATCAGGACGACTAACCCACCCACAGGGCCTTCCTTCCTTTGGCCCCCTCTGCCCTCCTCACCAGCCCCCCGGGCTCCTCCTGACTCCCAGATATGACCGTGTCACTCCCTGCTCAAAGCCCTCCCATGGCTGATACAAGACTCAGGAAGCAAGAAGCACCTAGAAACATCTGCATGGCAAGAAGATGCCACAGCGTTTCTGATTAACACTACAGATATAAGTTATTTCATGAACTAGTACAAATGCTTATACAAAGAGTTAACAGTAGAGTGGTACAGGGGAAAAGTACCTACTGTCAACTACAGACTATAGTTAATACTAATATCTTAATAGTCTTTCATCAACAGTAACAAATGTCTCACACCAATACTACAGATCAATAATGGGGGGCATAGGGGTGTGGGGTGTTTTTGGTTTTCTTTTTTTAAGTCTATTTGTTACATTTCTTTTTGGAGTAATGAAAATGGTCTAAAATTGAGTCTGATGACAGTTTGTACAACTAGGTGATGACACTGTGAGACATGGACTGTACACTTTGGAAGGATTATATGGTATATACATATATCTCAATAAAAAAATGAATGCGTGTAAAAGATACCACAAACAATTGAAAAAAAAATTGGGAAAAAAATTTGCAACTCATATCACAAACGGCTAACATAGCTAATACTAAGCTTGAAAAGTCAATTGCAAAACACTATATATATACACATATATACATACTGTATGATTCCATCTATATGAAGTCTCCAGAATACACAAATCCATAGAGACAGCAGATCAGTGGTTGCCAGGGGCTGGGTGGGGAGGGGAATGGGGTGTGGCTATTTAATGAATATAGAGTTTCTTCTTGAGGTGATGAAAATGTTCTGGAACTAGATAGAGGCAGCAGTTGCACAATATTGTGGATGTAGTAAATGCCACCAAATTGTCCACTTTCATATGTTTACAATGGTAACTTTTATGTTATGTGTCTTTTTCCCTCGTAAAAAAAATTGCTTGCTAAAACCACCACACAATAATAAATGGACAAAGGACAAAGTGGCTAGTTCATTAGAAGGAAAGACGTCCAACTTCCCTTGCAGGAGAAATGCAAATGCCACCTGTACTGGCTTGGCTGCTTTCCACCCTGGCTTGAAAAAGGTGGGGTCAGGCTCCTTCCCAGCAGGGGACAGTGGCAACTGGTTCAGCCTCCGAGGGCTGCAATGTGGCACAAGCTGGCAAAAGACCCCTCGCCCTGTCGCCTTCACCTGCAGCGTGTCTTATCCCAGTCCTCCCCATCTAGAAATGTGTTCTACGGGTATATTCACACACATGAAAAATAAAGTATAAGGTTATTCTTTTAGCAGAGTTTGTGATAGCAAAAGTATGGAGAGCCTGCGTGTCCACTAGGAGGGGGTGGTGACGTAGGAGGGTCTACCTGTGCAGGGGGCTGTGGGAACCACAGAGGAAACAGCAGTCAGCCCCGACAACGTGCTCCGGGGGAAGGGGTGAAAGGGGCGAAGGCAAGGGGCAGGTCATTTGCACAAAAGAGGAAAAGAAGGATGGTGTGTTTGCATCTGTGCTAAGACCAGCTTGGGAACTGAGAGAGGAACTGGGCAGGGGCATCACTGTTAACCCCCTGGTACATTTTTAATTTCTAACCACATGGCTTCGTGACCTAATCAAAAAGCACTTATAAAACTTTAACTCAACCAAGTGACTTACAAAAGGGGATTGGCTCAATAAAGTATACTATCACCCTCTTATGGAATGCACATGACATTAAAAATAAAGCAGGCCTGGATTTACATATCTGGAAAGATGTCCAAGACGATAAGTTTAAAAATGAAAAAATTAAGCTGTGGAACAACCCACACAGGATGGAGTAACGGATGCCTGGCAGCTGTGTGTGCACCCATACAAGCCTGAGCGTGTGCAGGGGCTGCAGGGGTGCAGGCTGGCCTGCGGACAGTGTGGCCTGCAGGAGCACAACAGGAGTGGGACAAACGGGCACTTCACTCCTGGCCCTGCACCCCTAAGTGTCATTTACATCTTTTGCAACCAAAATATATTCTTTGTGTCATAAAAAAGAGCCAATAAATCACCGCCCTCATCCTCGTGGTCTCTCTGAGCCTCCCCACTGCCTAAAAGCCTGCCATTGGGCATCCTCTAGCCCCTCTTCACTGTGGTTCTGACACCCTGATGGCAAGATACACATCTGTGTGTGTGTGTGTGTGTGAAAGCATGTGCTTTTGTCTTTCTCCGTCATCTGACAGCTCCATGGTGACCGAGGCCGGTCTGTCTTTGGTCACCACTGAGTCCCCAGAGCCCAATCAGGGCCTGGCCAGGTGACCCACAACCTGGCAAACAGGGGAATGGAACAGTGAGTGCTGCACGGGTGCAAGTGCATCAGAACCAAGCAGTTCATTACATGTCAAGTTACACCTCCACGGGTAGTGACAAAACAAAACAAAGAGTAGAAAGGGTGAACGCTGTCCACCCAAGGTCCAGAAGAGCAGAGGCCCGGGGCTCTCAGGGGAATGGACACTGAAGGAGGCCAGCACCTGGCTGCCCTGCTTCTGGCTGAACCCCAGGCCAGGCCGGGCTTGGGGCCCCCTCGGCACCCCCACACCACCAGGCCCTCATCTCCCGGGGTTTGCCCAGGGCACTCAAGTTGGGGTGTGTGCCTGGGGGACAGGGTCCACGCCTCTCCTGCCCGCCCTGCCCCTGGCTCCCAGCACCACTCCGTGAGTGCTGCCCGGCAGCGGTGAGAACAGAAACGGGTTCCAGAGAGCGGAGGTCCCGGGGCACAGGGACGTGTGCTCTGCTCCGCTGAAGCCCCCGCTTCTCGGGTAGTTCAAGAACTGAGTAAATTACTTAATGCAGAGTTAACTGAATTACTTATTCAAATAATTATTTAAATATTTAATTAGTGGTTTCTCTGTTATGTTATTGATGTAAGTAAATATTCAACGATGAAATGTTTAAATGATGTGACTTAATAATTGGGTTCAACAGCATAAACAGTAATCAGATCAGTTTGTTTGCTCCAGAAGTGGCTGTGGGCCCCCATTTCCCTGCCGCCTGCCCCCTGACTCACACGGCACCTGGCACAGAGGCACTGCTCAAGAAACGTTTGCGGAACGGACAACAACAGAAGTGCAGGAATAAAAGGAAAACACAAATAGTAGGATGACCAAGGAGACCGCAAGGCCCCCTCGGCAGGGCCGGGTCTGACCTCCTGACCCCAGGCTGGGCGGCCATACCTGGTACTCCTCATGCTTCTGCAGGAGCTGGCAGCGGTGGCGCAACAGCTCCTCTAGGCCCAGCTGTGGCACCCGGCACTCCCGCATGCCCTGGGGGAAGTCCGTCACCAGGCTGGAGGGACAGGAGAGCGCCCTCAGACCCCCTCTGGTATGGGCCTCATAGCCTGGCCAGCTGCCCACCAGCTGCCCACCAGCCTGGCAAGCTGCTTCCCCATGCTGGGCCTTGCTTTTCCCATCTGGGAAATGGGGGAGTTTGCCCCACCCCAAACTCATGATGCTGCCCGAACAAAGGGCCCAGGACATGCCCGGCCCAGCTGCTTCCCTCTGCCATTAACCTGGGCACCAACTCACCTGCACTGCCTGTGAGAGTGTGCAAGATCCCTCCTCCCTGGGTGGCTCTATCAGCCCCCTGGAGATGGGGAGGCTCAGAGAAGGTCCTCTTCCTCCCTGCCCCCACCACCCACATCCTGCCCAGGGAAGGGTACTGAGCCTCTGGGTGGGAGCCCAGGCAGGCAAGAAGCCCGGGTAATGAGCACCCCCACCCCACCACGGCCCCAGCGCACCTGCACAGGGCTCCAAGCACATGCTCATGGAAGGGGCTGTGCTCTGTCCGGATGAGGGCCACCAGCTGCTGCACCATCCCCATGGAGCACAGTGTTCCTGGGGGAGGGCTGCAGGCTTAGAGTGGCGGTCCTCCACATGCACCCCGGCCCTCCCCGGGTGTCTCTCCTGGCCTCCCACAGCCGCCCCCCAGCCCCTGACCCCAGCTGCCCCACCTTTGTGTTCGGGGTGGCCCACCAGCAGGTTCTGCAGCAGGAAGGCCGACTTGACCTTGAGCTTTTGCACCTGCTGCTGCATGGCACGCATCAGCACCGAGAAGCCGTCTAGGCGGAGGAACTGCAGCAGCCCAGCCTCCTGCTCCCGGACCAGGCCTACGGGGATGCAGGGAGGGTGGGAGAGGGTGGCCTCATGTCTCCTCCAGCACCACAGCCTGCTGGGTGCCCGCACTTTGCAAGCATTAGCTTTTAAAATACTTGTTTATCGAGATTTAATTCACACACCATACAATTCACCCCTCCGAAGTGTACGATTCAGTGATGTTTAGTATATTCAGAGCTGTGCAACCATCACTACTATCTGATTCCAGAACATTTCCATCACTCCAAAAGGAAACCTGTACCTGTTAGCTGTCACCCCACCCCAAACCCCAGCCCCTGGCGACCACTCACCTGCTAACAATCCCTATGGATTTATCTATTCTGGGTGTTTCATATGAATGGAATCATTATAACATCTCCTTTATTTATCTGGCTGGTTCCATTAGCATGGCTTTGAGGTTCATCTACGCTGTTGCATATATCAGACGGCAGAATAAAGGCTGAACAATATTCCATGGTACAGCTATGCCACATTGTGTGCATCCATTCTTCCATGGGGATGAAATATTATCTCTTTTTAATCCCCCCAACTACCTTAAGAGGTGGGAGGTCTCAGAATCCTATAACGGATGAGGAAACTAGGGCTGGGAGAGCCAGGCTTCAGGGCGTGGCCTTTATGCAGAGGGCAAAGGGCATGGACGCTTCTGAAAGGATGACAATGGGCCTGTGAGGCTGCAGACCTGTACTGGCCAGCATGGAAGCAGCAAGGGACACACAGCTGCTCAGAAGCTGATGTGGGGCTACTTGGGCCAAGGAAGCCAGGTGCAAATCTCCTTTCATTTTAAGTTAAAGTTAAAAAATGGAGGTGATGTAAAGCATTTTCCCGTTAAACACAACCTTATTGCTTTGGTAGAACTGTATTTCATGTTCACTGTTGAATAAGGATCTGAATTGAGATGGGCTCTAAGCATAAAATGAAGATCAGGTTCCAAAGAACAAAACAGAGAGGAAAAAAGACATAAGCTATCATGTCAATACTCTATACCACTCAATGTGCTGAAGTGGTGATATTTTGGATATACTGGGTTAAATAAGATGTTATTTAGTTAAGAAAAAAAAAGGAAAAGAACAGGCCTACAGAGAGTAGAGAACACAAAGACCCTCCTCGCCAACGTGTGAACAGTGAGTAGTGCCCCCTGGCTCTGCCTCCACGGTGCACCCCAGAGCGACCACCACCCTTTGCTGCACCCTCGGCCCCAGCACTGGTGAGTCTGGAGCAGGCGCTCCTGTGTTGTGGGGGCTGCTCCCCGGGAGGCAGGTGTGACAGCAGGACCACAGTGCCCACACACTTGGGCTCCACCAGCTCTGCCCCTCAGGGGCACAACTCTTGCCGGGCCCCTTTCCCATTGACTCGATTTCCCCCTGCGTCAAACAATAGGATTTATCCTATTAGGATAATGATCTCACAGAAGTCAGTGGTTCTCAGCTGAGGGACACTTGCCAGTGCTAAGGCGCATTCTTGGTTGTTGTCATCCCTGCGTCTCACATGGGGGCCAGGGAGCATCTTGGTAGCCTACACACGTGGGACAGCCCCCCAGCGGAGAATCATCCGGCTCAAAGTGCCAGCTGTGCCGAGGCCAAGAAGCCCCGACCGCACAAAGCCCTTAAATAGAGCAGCGGGAGCATGGCCTGCTGCCAACTCCTGGGTTCCTGTCCACTCTCTGGCCAGCAGGTGTCTGCTGGGCTCACTGCTCCATTTCCAGGACCTCGCAGGGATACATGCCTCAACATGGATGAACCTCGAAAACATTACACGACGTGACAGAGGTCAGATTGGAAAGACCACATGTTGTGTGAGTCCTTCTCTACAAAATGACCCGAGACAGGAAGTGGATCAGAGGTGGCAGGGGGCCGGGGAGCAACTGCTTCATGGAACAGGGGTTCCTTCTGGGTGATGACGATGTTCTGGAACTGGACAGAGGTGCTGGTTGCACAACACTGTGAGTGCACATAATGCCACTGAATTGTACCCATAAAAATGGCTATTCTGGTAAATTCTGTTATTTTACCACAATATAAAAAACTAAACACACACACATCTTTGCTGACTGTCTACACAGTGTCCGCACCCTTCCTCTCCCTCTGCCCCAAACAGACCCAGGCCAGCTCCGCCCACGGCATTGGCCAGGGTACCCGGGGCCCCCCACCGTGGCCCAGGGACTCACAGGAGATGGCGAAGAGGGCCTTGACGCGCACCGTGTCGCAGGCGTCCCGGTCAAGCAGCCGCAGCAGCTTGCGCAGGGCCCCAAGACCCAGCACCTGCTCCTGGATGGCCGCCACATTCTGGCTGCATGTGCCGATGAGCTCTGCTGCCCGCCACCGCAGCCCTGAGGCGCCCGCCTCCAGGTAGCGGCCCACCAGCAGGTGCATGCCCGACAGCTGGCAGAAGTCTGTGCCAGAGAGAGGGGGAGCAGCTGGGGTGAGGCCAGGGGGCTCCCGCCCCCAAGTCCTGACTCTTGGGGCACCCCACCAGGGTCGCTCCAAGGCTGCTGTTCCTCAACGATAGCACCTGGGGCAGCGAGGTCCTTTGCTGTGTGGATGTCCTGGGTAGTGCTGAGCATTTGGCTCCCAGGCTCCAGCCACCAAAGGCCAGTTTCAACCCCTAGTTTTTGTGACCCCACCTGACCACAACCAAACCCCTGCTTTTGTAAACCAAGCATGACTGAAGTACAGCCATGATCCTCATTCACGGCTCATGTCCAGCTGCTTTCCCGCTACGGCAGCTGAGTTGAGTGGCTGGGACAGGTCTGAGGTCCATGGTGGCGGACAGAGAAGCAGCCCTGAAGATATCAGGACCTCATCCCTGGAACCTGTGCCCATGTCACCTTCCATGGCAAAAGGGACTTAGCAGGGGCAGGTAACTGAAGGCCAGTGCAATGGGGAGATGATCCTGGATTGTCACAGGGGTCCTGATGAGAGGGAGGCCGAGGGACAGAGCCAGGGGAGATGGGAAGATGGAAGCAGAGGTGGGGGTGAGGAGGCCAGGAGCCAAGGGGTGCGGGTACCTCTTGAAGCTGGAAAAGCAAGGACACGGGCTCTGCCCCAGAGCTTCCAGCAAGAACGGAGCTCTGCCCCCCCCCTCCATTTTACCCTTCTAATCTCCAGAACCATGGAAGGTGAATGTGTGTCTTTGAAGCCACTACATCTGGGTCATTTGTTAGAGCAGCCAAAGGTAACCTGTCCGCACACAACGCCTAAAACGTCTGCTATTCGGTCCTTTACAGGAAACACATGCCGATGCCCACTCTAGACTCTTGCCCTGCTAGGTCTGCAGCACCCTGTGGGGAGGCACCTGCTCGGGGCTTGTGCACCCCCATCCCTCCGTCACAGGCCCCCAAATAGACAGTCACACGTGCACCTCACAGCCCAGTACCCACAGGTCCACTGCCATGTGAGGTCGCAGTCTGTGGGGATGATGGCCAGAGAAGGGAGGGGCTGGCTCTGCCAGGGGCTCAGAGGGAGGTACTTGAGCAGGATACTGAGGGACGGGGATGAGTTTGTCAGCAGATCACCCAAAAAGAGGTCCAGACAGAAGAGAGAGAACTATAAAGACACAGCCTATGGAAGAGCCAAATCCTTTACAGGAATGCAGCATGGGCAGCGTGGCTGGAGCAGAGGTGCGTGTGAAGCTGTGGGGAGAGGACCCCAACCCGCACACTGTCTGCCCCCCACCAAACCAAAGCGAGAGGCGGCAGGAGTCTGCAGTGCCTCAAACCTCAAGGGACCACATGACCCCGCAGTCCCCCTCAGGGTGTAAGAGCATGTGTCCACACAGAACTCGCACACGGAGGCCGGAAGCTGCACTATCCACAGGAGCCCAGAGGTGGAAACGGCCTGAGAATTGGTCCACACATGATGGAGATACAAACTGTGGCCTGTCCATGGAATGGCAGGAAAACAGAATGCAGTGCTTTACACAATACAACACGGGTGAATGGGAAGACACTATGCTCAGTGGAAGAAGTTGGACACAAGACCATGTGATATGATGCCAGGCATATGAAATGTCCATCTGAATAGGCAAACCCAGAGACAGAGATCAGTGGGCGCAGGGGCTGTGGGGAGGTGGGTGGGAAATGGAGGGTGATGGCTAATGTTGCGGGGTTTCTTTTTGGGGTGATGAAATGTTCTAAAACTCACCATGGAGATGGCTGTACAATTCTGTGAATATACTAAAACCCACTGAACTATATGCTTTAAATGGGTGAACTGGCTGATACGTGAATTATATCTCAGTAATGCTGATATTAAGGGAAAAAAAAAAAAAAAGAAAGAGGTGGCCAGGGACCAGCCCTGGGAGACACAGGAAATTCCACTGACCACCACGGATGAGAGTTTAAGCTGGGAGTGACCTGGTCAGAGCCAGGGTCTAGGAGGCCCCTCTGGTGGTCGGCGAGGACTGAACAGTGGGAGTGGGGGGCAGGGAGCCCAGTGGGGCGCAGGAAGGAGGCCTTGAGCTGAGGGGTCGCCCTGACAGGACCATGGGGACCCCAGGTTATGGCTGGTTCTTGCCTGGCCCCCAGTGGGCACCCTCAGCATCCGCTAGATGCCGGTGGGTCCCCAGGACGAACACCGTGTAGGACACGGCCATGCTGCTGGGCTGTCAGCCAAGAGCTGTGCCGGTCCGGGTCCCCAGGGTTTCTTTCATTCATTTGTTGCGCAACAGTTTTAACACCTGTGAGGTGCCAGGCCCCAGCCTAGTGGCCGGGAACACAGCGGTGCCCAGCATAGATGGCTTCTCCATCCTGGCAGAGCTGACATTCTCGTGGGGAGACTCCAACAAAACCTAAACCTTCAGCAGGTTGGGTGCAATCAATTCTGTGAGCTCAAAAAGAAACAATCCTAAGGCCCAGAACTCGGCAGAGGTGGGGGTCACACAACGTCGTGAATGTCTGAAATGCCACTGAACTGTACACTTTAAATGGTGAATTTTATGTTAGGGGATTTTCCCTCAATGAAAACAATAATGACAATAATAATAAAGAGCTGAGTGGGAAATGTTCCCTCACCACGTCTTCTCCGTATGTATTTTTTTTTCAAAATTGTATTGTGGTTACATGTATAACATAAAATTCGCCATTTTAACCATTTTCAAGTGTATAATTCTCAATTCTGTGCAACCACCACCTCTTTTGAGTTCCAAAACATTATTACCCTCATAGAAGACGCTATACCCATTAAGAGGTAACTCCCCATTCCTCCTGCCTCCTGCCACCCATTCTCTGGCAACTACTAATTTGCCTTCTGTCTCTACAGGTTTTGCCTGTTCTGGATATTTCATACAAGTGGAATCATGTAATATTTGTCTTCTGTGTCCAGCTTATTTCACTTAACCTAATGTTTTAAAGGTTCATCTACGACGTAGCATATATCAAGATAAAATGGAACCTTCTGTAATTCTCATTCATTTGGTTACTTATAAGGTGTAAAACCACTGCTGCCAAGATTAGAGACTTAGCACAGGGCTTGACAGATAGTAGCAGCTGAAAAGCTACATCCTGAACAAGTAAAAAATTGAATGAAAGAACAAAGTCATCAAAACCTATTCTGTGGGTGGGGAGGGCACGTTGTCTGTCTACATAAGCCTGTGGAACACCAGGTAAAGGAAAGCTGAACACGTCCCGTCCTGCAGGTCTACCCAGAGCATGAAGATGCTGTTCACCATGACTTTCCCAGAAGGGGGGTGGGTTTCCCACACTTAGCCCACCCCCCACCCTAAAAACCCTGCAACTGCCCCGCACACCCTGTGGGTTGGTGCTGGGCCGATCATGCCGCACGTGGTGCTCTCGTGCCATCCTCACGGTTCTATGAGGCAACTCGTTCTCTTTGCACGGAGGCGGTCGCTTGGGGCCCAAGCTTGTGCCACAGGCACAGCACAGCTGGGTCTCCGAAGCAAGAAGTGACACCACAAAATCCAAGCCTTCAACTACTACACTCTGCTCATGCTTCCTCTCCTAATGGAAGTGGGGTCTTGTTACTCGCCTGCTCAAAACCTACCGGTGGCGCCACTGCACTGTGAAGAAACCCAGAGCCCCACTCGGGACTGTGAGCCCTGCCGCTCCCACTTCTCTACCACCACGTGGGCCTCACTCCCTCCACTCTGCTGGGCTGGCCTTACTTCTGTTCCTGAACACTCAGAGGACACTCCTGCCAGCTGTTCTCTCTTCCTGGAATGCTTTTCCCAATGGTAATTCCACAACTCACTCCCTCACTCTAGGCCTCTCATCAGACGCTGGCCCTCATGAAGCCCTCCCTGATGACCCCCCCACCCAAGACAGCCTCCTCTCTCAGACTCGGGGAAGGTGGTGGCTAAGGAGAGAAATGAGCAGTTTCAGGGCCTGTTGGGGAGGTAGTCAACTGAACCCACCCCCAGGTTGGCTATACAGGTGGCAGACAGGCTTTGCTCCCGACAGTGATGGGAGCGAGCAGGGAGGGTCAGGTGAGACCCATCGGGAGGGGGAGAGGCTGGAAGCTGGGAGGCCAGGAAGGAGGCCGGTGGGGCAGTTCCCGAGAGAGAGGACAAGGGCTGAGCTGGAGCAAGGCATGGGGCTGAGGAAGAGGCAAGCAGGAGAAGGGCAAGGGAGGCAGAGGGGCGCCCACCCCGGAAAGGGTGCCGGCTCTGGGCCGGCCTGAGCGTACCTGCGGCATTGTCCATGTTTTCACACAGGTCAGCCAGCAGCTCCAAGGCACCCTCTCGCTCCTGCTGGTCGGCGACCTGTTCGGCCTCTCCAGCTGCCGGGAGTGTGGGCTGGGACAGGACCCGGAGGCAGTTCTTCATCTGTTCCACCTCCTCCCGCTGGCCCCGGAAGGCGGCCGACATGGCCTCCTGCAGCCACTGACGCCTCTGAGGGACAAGGCATGGTGGGAGGGTGGGGAAGGGTGAGGGAAAAGATGCAAACATCTGTTAACAAGGAATGAATGAATGACGGTCATTAACAATGACAGCCAAAATCTGAGAGCTGACTGCTGTTCCCTCAATCAGCAAATATCTACTGAGCATCTGCAATGTTACCAGATCTTTGCCAAACACCAGGGACAGAGCCTTGAGTCAGAAAGACCAAAACCCTGACCCCAGGGGCTTCACTTTCTGATCAGGGAGCAGACAAGAAACAAAATTAGCAAAGTATGTAGCATACAATAAGGTGAAGTGACAAATGCCAAAGGGAAAAACTGAACAGGGATGGGGAACCAGGAGTTCCGGGGTGGGGGAGAGTGGCAGAAGGAAGGAGAGTGGTCAGCAAAGACCCTGTTGAGAAGGTGATGTGAGTAATGGTGGAGGTGAGAAAGCAAGCCATGCAGGTATCTGGGGGACCATTCCAGGCAGAGGGAACAGTAAGGAGGCCAATGGGGCTGAAGCAGAGTGAGCAAGATGGAGAAGGACAGAGGGAAGGGGAGAAAAAGATAGCAGGGAACAGGTGTAACTTGGGCTTTCACTCTGAGTGAGATGGGTGCTGAGCAGAGGAAAGACAGGATCTGACAAGTTATTAATAGGATCGACTGAGGGTGGAAAGGGCAGAAGTGGGGAGACCCAGGAGGCCACGGTGGCAGTCCAGGTGAGAGGAAGGTGGCATGGCCCAGGGAAGGTGTGACAGAGTACTGAGCAATGGTCAGACCCTTGACTGCTCTGGAAGGGAAGACCAAGACAATTTACTGACAGGCTGCATATGGGGCATGAGACAGAAGAGTTGAAGACAACTTTAAGGTTGTGTCCAGAGCAACTAGAAGGTGATGGACAAGACGATGGGAAGAGCGGGTTTTGGAGGAGAAGGAGGAAAGATCAGGAGCTCATTTTTGGACATGGCAAGTTTGAGGTGTCTGTTATACATCCAAACTGAAATACTGAATGGGCAGTCTAAAGTTCAGAGAGGAAGTCCAGCCAAGAGCAGTTTCTCAACCTCAGTTCTGTTGACACTTTGACCTGGAAAGTTCTATTGCGGGGCTGTCCTGTTTATAGTAGGATGTTGAGCAGCATCCCTAGCCTCTACCCATTAGATGCCAGGAGCACTACTCCCTCCCAGCTGTGATACCCCAAAATTTCTCTATGTATTGCCAAATGTCCCCTCGGAGGTAAAATCACCTCGACATATAAATCTGAGAGTTGTCAGGGTATAGATGGTATTCAAAGCCTCAAAACAACCTGAGATAATAATGGAAGATAAGCGAAAAGAGCCAAGAACTGAGTCACGAAGATGCTGGGCAGACAAGAAGAAGGGCTAGTGAGTAAGGATGAAAACAAGGCAACTATGTTGTCCCAGAAGCCAAATGAAAGTGCTTCAAGGCAAAAGGAGCAACTGAATAGTGCTGTTAGGTCAAGAAAGATGAGGACTAGGAACTGACCATTGAATTTTTTTTGCCAGGCCCTAGGTTAGGGACCCACACAAAGGCTCTGTAGTCACATCCTGGATAAAATGGGCAAGGTGCTTACCCTTACCATGCCTGTCTCCTACCTCATTGCTTTAAAGGTTCAAGGACATCATGTGTGACAGTAATACCTTGTTATAATAAATACTGCCCTCAGCCTTTACAGCAATCCGATAGGGTAAGTATCATTCACAAATGAGAACACTGAGGCCCAAAGGGGTTGTACTTGCCTAAGGTCACAGATGGCAAGAGGCAAAGCCCGAAGTCAAGCCTCAGCATCTGTCCACAGAGCCCGTGCTAAGTTCACCCTGCTGCCTTCAGGGGCACTGCCCCTGTACAAGACACTCTGTGGCACCCCAGTTAAACTGGAACCTTAAAACCTCCCTGTAAAATATTATTAGTTCTGTTGTTATCATCTTCAATTTGCAAATGAGGAACTTGATGTTCAGAAAGATGAAGTCAAATGCCCAAGGTCACGCAGCGGGGCAATGTTGAGCCCAGGTCTGTCTGGCTCAGAGAGCCCTTGCTTTTTACCATGAGGCCACTCCAGTCCCAGCACAGTGCAGGGAATCCAGAAGTCTGCCCCACAGACCCCACACCTTCCAGATCTGACCTTCAGCCTACCATGACCCCACTTGGCACATTAAACAGAGCCTACTATGCGTCTGTGTCCACACCTGGACTCCTGCCCCTCACCCAGGAAAACCCCAGCTTCTAGCTCCCCCAAGGCACCCCTGTCCGCAGCCCCCTCACCCCAACTTCCCGTGTCCCCCATCATTTACCTCTTCACTCATGGGTTCTGGAGGGGGATCCGGCTCCTGAGGGCCCGCGGTGATGGCCATCTGCAGCAAGCCTTGGAGGTTGCGCGGCGGCGGCGGCGGATTGCCCGAGCCCTCTGGCGAAGAGCCACCGCCCCCAGAGGAACAACTCTGGGATGCCGAGGGCAGTGCCAGGGGAAGGCGACCGCCCCCCGAGCCTCGGTCCGCCATGGGTCGTTTGTGAAGAGGAAAGGAAAAACGTGTTGGGGAGGTCACGGCCGAGACACCTCTGGCGTCTTGACGAGTCGACTCCTGGGACTCTGCTGAGAAGGTAGCGGTTTAGGTGAGGTCGGTGCCCCCCCATGATCCCAAATCTCTCTGCTGCACCTCCGCTTAATCACAACTCCCCTTCTGTTCCTCGATACCACCAGGACCCTTCCCCAAAGCCATAAGCCCCTCCTTCCTCCCTAGCAACAAGCTCCCTCACCCGTCTCCTCCGTAGGAAGCTTTCCTTTCAGTCATTTAGCAACCCCTCGGCCCCGCCTCCCTAGCAACAAGCCCCCTCTTTGGTCTCCTAAGCAATAAGTCTCCTAACCCGTCTCCGTAGAGGGGGGCCGGAGCGGGTCGGAGCTCACCTCCCTGGGCCTCTAGTCACTGCCGCCGCCGCTGATAATAAAAAGAGAGTAGCCCGCACCTGCCATGGCTGGGCGCCGCCATCTTGGCCGGAAATGCGCAAACCTCACAGGATGTGCCCCCTCCCACCTTCGGGCCCCAGGTTGGGCTGAGGCCCGGCTCTGAGTCTTTCCCGTTGGCGGGACTCCGCTCTAGGCCGCGGCCCCTCCCACAGGCTCCGCCCTCGTCGTGGATCCCGCCCCCTAGAGGTCACGCTGCAGGTCAAAGCCCCGCCCCTCCGTAGCGAGCTCCGCCTCCTCATCCCTAGTTGCAAGCTCCACCCCTGCTCTGGCGTGGGCCCCGCCCCCCAGGTGGGGGCTCCTCCCAGGCTGGGCCCCACCCACACCCCTGTCCCCGCCCTAATTCTAAACTCATTCCCTACCCTCCAAGCCGTGCCTCCACCCCAGGTTCCGCCCCTCTTCTAGGTCTTTCGGCTCCTCCTAGTTAGTCCCCGCCCCATTTCCAGGCCCCACCGCCTACTGGGCGCGCCTGCCACTCGCCTCCAGGCCCTGCCCCTTTATTCACGCCCCGCCCCTGTTGGGCGCGCCTGCCACTCCCCTCAAGGCCCCGCCCCAGTCCCAGGCCCGCTGGGTTAGTATAGAAGGAGTTAGTCCGTCACTCTCGCGCCTATTCGGGTCCTGCCCGCCACCTACTACCGGAACCCTGGGGTCTCACAGCCTCACCCGGGTCAGCACCCCCGCCCCAGTATCCGTTGCAGCCTTAGGCCTATCCCCACCCCTCCCGCACTCACTCTTGCATGGTCCCCTTATCACCCAGCGTGCCCCTGTGGAATCCCCCGGGTCCTGTCAGGTCCAGAGGAGGGGTCACCGACGGCTGGAGCCAGGAGGCCCGTGCCCGAGAACAAGCGTCCACGCAGAGAGCCGGGGAAAGGTTGGGAGGCGTGGAGGTGTGCGGGGGCGGGCCCGGGCCAAGCGGGAAGAGACTCTTGTTCTGGTGCTCCCCAGGAGGCCAGACCCTCTGGGGAAAGGCTGAGCTCCGTAGCTAAGGCGGCTCTGGGCTCTGGGGAAGGGGCCGACAGTCACAAACGGAGTGGGTACCCGGCCGGACTCGCGCGTGCCAGGGGAGGAGTTTGCGGAGCACACACAGGAAGGGGCATGCAGGCTGTGTGCGTGTGTGCATGTGCGCGTGTGCATGTACGTGTATGTGCAGCATGTGCATCTGTGCGTGTGTGTGTGTCTGTGTGTGGCATGTGCGTGAGTGTGTGGCGTGTGCATAACATGTATGTAGGTGGCTGGCTGTGGATGAGGCATTCGGGGCACCGCGCAAGAGAGGCGTCAGCCTGGGAAAAGGCCCCTGGGTGCCCCTCTGTATGCCTTCCCTGCTGCTGCTCTAAAAGTCACTGCCGACTTGGTGGCTTAAGTCCACAGAGGTGTGGTTCCTGGCAGTTCTGGCGCTCAGGAGTCCAAGTCGTCTCCCTGGGCTAACACCCAGGCTGCGCTCCTTCCAGAGCCCTCCGGGCAGACTGCGTTTCCTGGCCTTTTCCAGCTTCCCAAGGCCGTCACACCCCTGGGCTCACCACCCCCTCACCCCACGCTCTGCTTCGGTCATCACATCTCCTCCCAGATTCTGACCCTCCTGCCTCCTTTTTTTTTTTTTTTTTATAAATACTCGCTTTGGTGGTGTTGTCCTGTTGCTTTTTTTAATGCAATGTTATTGAGATATATTTACATAATATACAGTCCTCCAAAGCATACAATCAGTTGTTCATAGTATCATCATATAGTTGTGCATTCATCACCACAACCAATCTTTGAACACTTTCATTGCTCCAAAAAATAAAATTAAAATTAAAATAAAAAAGAACATCCAAAACATCCCATTCACCTCCTCCCCCCATTGTTCATTTACTTTTTTTAAATACAGTTTTGTCGAGATATATTCACAAATCCTACAGTCATCCATAGTGTACAATCAATTATTCACTGCACCATCAATTATTCACAGCACCATCAATCATTCACAGTTGTGCGTTCATCACCAGAATCAATTTTTGAATCTTTTCCTTACTCCAAAATAAAAATGAAAGCAAAAAGAGACATCCAAAACTTTCCATCCCACCCATCCCACCCTATTCTTCACCTAATTTTTGTCCTCATTTTTTCCATGCATCTGTCCATTCACTGGATAAAGGGAGGGCGAGCCACAAGGATTTCACAATCACACAGTCACACCTTGTAAGCTACATAGTTATACAGTCGTCTTCAGGAATCAAGGTTACTGTGTTGCAGTTCAACAGCTTCCGGTATTTCCCTCTAGCCATTCCAACACACCAAAAATTAAAAAGTGCTATCTATGTAGAGCCTAAGAAATACTCTCAGAGTGACTGTGACTCCATTTGAAATCTCTCAGCCACTGAAATGTTATATTGTTTCATCTCTCTTCCTCCCTTTGGTCAAGAAGATCCTCTCAATTCCACAGTGCTGGGTCCAGGGTCATCTCCAGGAGACATTCCCCACGTTGCCAGGGTGATTCATACCCCTCCGAGTCATGTCCCACATAGGGGGTGGGCAGTGAGTTCACCTGCTGAGTGGGCAAAGAGGCACTCAGGGAGAGACTCTTAGGCACAATTATAAGCAGACTTAGCCTCTGCTTTCTCCCTGCCTCCTTTTTATAAGGAGCCTTGCGATGACATAGATTGCATCTGGTACTCTCCCCATCTCAAGGTCCTTAACTTAACCCCTCTTGCAAAGTCTCTTTTGCCATGTGAGGTGACAGATTCTCAGGTTCCAGGGACTAGGACAGGGATATCATGGGGGAGGCATTATTCTGCCCTCCACACCTACATACACCTATGTCCTGGTCTATATATGCATATAACGCATACATAACATGAAAAACACAAATGACATGTCATTTTATATTATCACATGTGTGCATATGTATAATATGATGGTGGTCTAGATGAAAACTCAGGACTCTGTAGAAGCCATAGTCTTTACAAAAGCCTCTAAGTAGTGTGACCATCTAATTTGTTATCTGTAGCAAGACACTTGAGAGTGAAAAGGGACCTTATCAATAATGACATGAGCCACCAGGCATAAACTGGGCACCTGTTTTGAAGGCACTCTGTGATCTGCTTCCCCACCTACTGCCCTGTCTCCCCCTCACTCATCCCCCCTCACTCATCTCCCTCACTCATCCTCCTCCAGTCACACTGGCCCCTTCCATGTTCCTACAACCCACTGGGCACACCCCCTGCCTTAGGGCCTTTGCACCTGCCATGCCCTCTGATGGAATGCTCCTTCCCCTTTATCCACAGGGCTCAGACCTCCGATTTACTTGGGTGTACTCTCCTTGGTGCGGTCTCTCCAGCACACCTCCTCTAACCTCCTCCCTTCCCCCAACCCTTCCTATCCCACGTCCAGGCTTTGGTTTTCTCCTGAGCACTCATTGCAACTCTCCGACACAATATATATTTTGCTCATTTGTCATATAAGTAATGTCTCATCCTCTAGAATGGAAGCCCCATGGGACAGGGACTTTTGGCTTCCTAAATCACCACTGTATCCTCAGCACTTGGTCTGCTGCCTGACTCAGATTTGGCACACCATAAAGATTTGTGGGGTGAAGGTGTTTCCATGGGGAGCTTGGGAATTCCACAGGTGCCTAAGAGGACTAAACGGGTGCTGACCGCCTTTGGTTGCAGCACCCCGGGGCTGTGTGCCATAGTGGGGACTAGGGATTACATCAGGGCTCAAATGAAGACCTGGGGGCCCTAAAGCAGTTGCTGGGAATATATAGGGGTATGGAGAGGGCCCCGGGACAAGCACAGGGACTTCTGGAAGCTTCTCTGTAGAAGCACTGAGGCTCCTGAATGGAGATGTGATCTCTGAGGATGCACCTGGAGCTGAGGGTGGATTGGGGACCCTGATGCCGGTGGGGACACAGACCTGGTCCAAAGAGACCCAGGTGGGTGGGCTTGGGGCAGGGTTTGGGGAAACACATGTCTTGGTCAGCGATTCCCCCAATTCTTCCCTCACTATGCCTCTCTCTACCTCCCTCTTTCTCTGTCCCTTGTCTCTGTCCTTTTAAGCTGTCCCGTCTCTCTCCAGCATCTGTCCCTCCACCTGTCTGGACATCTCCTGGTCCTCCCCCCACCCCTGTAGCTCTTTTTTCCTCTTCTCCTACATCTTTCTGTCTCTCCCTTTCTCTGTCCCTATCTCTCTATTTTCTTTTTAATTAGGGAAGTTGTAGGTTTACAGAAGAAACACGCAGAAAATACAGAGTTCTCATACCTGACCCCATTATTAACATTTTGCATTGGTGGGGTACCTTGGTTACAGCTGATAAGAGAATATTAACAATTGTACTGTTGACTATAGTTCATGGTTTACAATGGGGTTCACTGCCTCTGTTGTACAGTCCTATGGTTGTTGTTTTGTGTTTTATTTTTATTCTAGTTACATATATACAACCTAAAACTTTCTCTTTTAACTACATCCACATCTATAATTCAGTGCTGTTAGTTGCATTTACCATGTTGTGCTACCATCACCCATCTCTATTGTTCTCTTGCATCTCTGTCTCTCCATATTTCTGCTTCTCTCTACTTTTCCCCTCTTTTTCTCTAGTCTCTCCCCACTTTTATTTGGTTTCCCTGATCATTTTTCTTTCTTCCCACATGCCTCTACTTTCCCCCCAATTCTCTGTCCAACTCGTTTTCCTTCCTCCCTGTCTCTCTCTACTTCTCCCTGTTTTTCTCCATTTCTCTGTCCCCAGCTCCGTGTCCCTCCATCTCTCTGTCTCCCCACCTCTGTCTCTTCTGGAACTTCTCCCTTGCCCTGGGCCCTTGCTCCTTCTCTCCATCTCCCTGTCCCTCCATGGCTGCCTGTTTTTCTCCTCCTCTCTCTCCCAGCCCTCTGGCTGGCTCGTTCTCTCTTCTTCCATCTCTGTGGCTCTCTCCACCTCCGGCCGAGCCCTATTTTCCTGCACCTGTCCCCCATCTCCCGGCCTCGATTTCTCTCCTGCTAGCCCTTCCTTACTGCCCTGCACGCCCCCCACCACCTCTGCCTCCATTTTCCGCCTCGCTCGCCTTTGTGCGTCTACACCTCGGTCGCTGCCTGCCGCGCGCTCTCCATCCTTCCCGCCGTGCTGCCCTCCGCCCTGGTCCCTCGGTCCTCCCCCCTGCATCCCTCGGTCCCTCCCTGCATCCTCCCCCTCCATCCCTCGAGCCGCCAGGCCCGCCCCCTGCCCCCGCTCCCCTCCCCCCTCCGAAAGGGTTAACTTTGGGGAAGGGCCCGGAGTCCCCGGATGGTGATGTCAGCGTGCCGGAGAGAAAGGACGAGGTGGCGGGGGGAGGCGGAGAGGAGGAGGAGGCGGAGGAGAGAGGGCGCGTGGGGGGGCGGGGGGGACCTCGGCCTGCAGCGTCCGCCGGCCCACACCTCGGACCCCCCCGGCGGGGGGAGGCGCAGGAAGGGGGGGGCGGCCAGGGACGGGCTGGGGAGGGGGGGCCGCGCAGCCCCCCCGGGCCAGGCTGACTCCCGGGGCCTGACCCCCCCCGGGCCAGCCCCCCCTCCCCCAGTTCCGCGGCCCGCCGACGAGGGGGGCCCAGCCCAGCCCCCTGGGGACCCCCGGAGACTTGGGGAGCAGCCGGGGGGGCCGGGACGCAGCGGTCGCCGGCCCCCACCGGAGACACGGGGCGACCGGCCGCAGGGGGGGGTGCCGGGGGGCCGGTCGGGCCTGGACCAAGGGCACCATGTCGTCCGGGGCCAAGGAGGGGGGCGGGGGCTCCCCAGCCTACCACCTCCCCCACCCTCACCCACACCCACCCCAGCACGCCCAATATGTGGGCCCCTATCGGCTGGAGAAGACGCTGGGCAAAGGACAGACAGGTGAGCCGGGCGCAGGGGACACCTGGGGTGGGGGCAGGGTGGGGGACGGAGGGCGGGACTCCTGGGTATTTAAAGGGCAGGGGCTGGTCACCCAGCCCCGCGGGTCCCCTGTACAGCGGGGTCCTCAGGCTCGAGGGGGCTGGGGGCCCTGGCTCCAGGGTTCTGGAGAAGGAACTGGGGGCTGGGATTCTTAGATCTGAGAGAGGAAGGCTGGGGGCCTGGGGATCTGGGGACTGAGATGAAAAGGGGGTGGGGGCCTGGGCCGCTGGGTCTGAGGGAGGAGGGCTGGGGACCTGGATTCCTGAGTCTGAGGGAGGAGGGGCTGGGGTACCTGAGTCTGACGGGGGAGGGGCTGGGGGCCTGGGCTCCTGGTCTGAGAGAGGAGGGCACCGGGGCCCAAACGCTCCAAGCCCACCCGGGCAAAGGCTGAAGGGGGTCCAGGGCCTTGGGCAGGGAAGGGTGTCCGGGCCCAGGAGCGGGCCAGGGCTGGGCTCGAGCTGCGCCCGTGCTGCAGTGCCGCCGCAGGCTGGGGCGGAGGTGTGTCCCGGAAGCCTCCTCCCTCTGCAGGGTCCCTGTTTCAGCAGACAGCTGGGCTGATGAGGGTGAAGCAGGGCCCATGGGGACCACAGCCTTCACCCCACTCTCAGGCACCTGGCTGAGTGAGGGACCCAGGACTGGAGAGGTGGAAGGAAATTATAACAAGAAAACCCAGGGGAGTGGCTCTGGAAAAAGGGGGCTCATTCTTTGTCACTCCTAAATGGGGGCCACTGGCCGCAGCCCCTTTCCTGCCAAGGGAAAGGCTGACCCCCATGTCCTGGCAGTGGGTACAGGGGGGCCCAGTGTTTCTACTGAGGGTGAAGTAGGAAAAGGAGAGGGTCAGAGCCCCAGGTCCTGGTGGGGACGGGGGGTAGACTGGGGGTGGGGGCCGGGACTCTTGGGTCTGAGGGAGGAGGGGACTGGGGGCCTGTAGTTGTGGCTCTTGGGATGAGGAAAGGTCTGGAAGTGTGGAGTTTTAGGGACTTGCATGCTGACAGCTACACCTGCTACTAAAAGAACATCAAAGAAGGGGATTCACGGGTCAGAATTTGGGAGTAGGTGGAGGATGGTTTGGGAGGAGGCAAATATGAGATTATATTAGTTGGGAGACATGGAGTGTCCAGAAGATAAGGTTGAATTGCAGAGGATTCCAGAAACTGTGGGTTCAGAGAGAGGGGTTCAAAGCAAGCAGACTAGGGGAGACGAAACCATGGAGGCACCACGGGGAAAGAATCTGCAGAGATGAAATCAAGCAGGCAGGCTTGAAAGACAGAGAATCTGGTGAGATCAAGGGTGGCAGGTGAGGGGGCCCAGGCAGCGGGGAGGATGGACAATCAGAAGGAATGGAACTGGGGATCCCCAGGGGAATGGGAAGGGATTGTATTTCATGGGAATCGCAGCTTTCAGCCCCAGGAGTTCAGGACAGGGTGGTTCAGGCCACCATTAAACAGCCTGCAGGGGAAGGAGGGAGAGGATGCAAAGTGGGGCTCTGAGCAGTACACACCCTTTTCCAATCCCGCTCACCCAGGACTGGTTAAACTCGGGGTCCACTGCATCACGGGTCAGAAGGTCGCCATCAAGATCGTGAACAGGGAGAAGTTGTCCGAGTCAGTGCTGATGAAGGTGGGTGTGCGGTAGGGATGGGGGCCTGAGCACGTGGAAGGAGGCCTTGCTGACCTCCATGCCTTTGTCACCCCCACACACACAACCCCCAGGTGGAGCGGGAGATCGCCATCCTGAAGCTCATTGAGCACCCTCACGTCCTCAAGCTCCATGACGTCTACGAGAACAAGAAATATTTGTAGGTATTTATAGATACCCAGCCCCCTGTCATTTTCCTCCCCAGTGAACAGGGTGGGACCTGGGGAAGTTTCAGCTCTCCTGGCCTGGCCACTGAAGGCCAGACTCCGGCCTCCTGCTCAAGGATACCCCCGATAAACACATGTAAACCTCGGTGTCCCCTCACAGACCCTGGGCCCGATGCTAAGGGCTGGACATGCCCCAGCAACAGGACACCCATGCCTGAGCCATGGGCTCACAGGGGCCAACTTCCCCCATCCTCCCCAGCCTGTCCCTTGCCCTCCTGCATTGCGGGGAACATCTCTATCCCCATATAATCTGGATGCCCCCACCCAGACCCTGTTTGCTAAGGGCAGAAGCCCCCTGGTTGCTAAGGCAATGGGCCTAGCAAAGCCTGGGGTCCAGCAAACATGCCTCTTCCCAATCCTCACCCTGGAGCACCACGGGGACCCCAGCTTCCCCAACACAACACTGTGCGTTATGGCTAGATACCCCAAAAGTGCCCCTCCTGAAGAATTCCGAGGCTGCATCTCAGTCTGTTGCCCCCCAGGAAGGATGGGGTTGGGGCCCAGCTGTCCAGACTCTAGAGAATGGGCCTTTGTCTGCACTCTGGGTGACCCAAGGGACAGCTCGGCTGGGTAGCGGGAGAGGGGCAGCCGTCCTGCCCCCACAGCCCATCCGCAGGATGAACTGTCTCCATTTCCTCTGGTTGCCAGGACAGGTGTCCCCAGGCAGGAAGCAGCCTCAACCCCAGGAGCTGCCAGAGGTGTAGTTGCCAGGCCTCCCCAGGTGTGGCGGCAGGAGGAGACACTGCACCCAGAGGTGGAGGTGTCATGCCCAATCCACCATCCCATGGTGGGGAGGCCCACGGGAGCTCGTGGTTAGCAGAGGCTCCCCCACCATGGCTGCACGGGAACTGGACTCAGCCTTCCAGAAACTCATGGAGCTGGAGCTTTTGTTTCCCAGGCCCTGATGGGAATTCGAGTTTTAACCCCCTGCCACCCAATGGTATTTGGAATCTTTAGTTTCCAGGTGACTGATGGGGATTGGGAGTCTTCTTGTCCTAGAGGCTGATGGGAGTTGAGAGGTTTTTAAACCCTCAGGGGCTGATGGGAGTTGTAGTCTTCATGTCCCAGAGGCTGATGGGAGTTGAGATGTTTTTGTTTTTTTTTTCAATTTGTGGGGGCTGATAGGCATGTCAGTTTTCATGTCCCAGGGGATGACGGGAGTTTAGTCTTCAGCACACAGAAATTGACTTGTATTGGTGTACACTGGAACTGTTATTGCCCAACAATAGATGAGAATTCCATTGTCTGCATCCCAGAAACTAATGGGAGTTAAAGCTTTCCAGAGGCTGATGGGATAGGCGGGTCTTTATTTCCCAGGGGCCTATGAGACTCAGGGTCTCTGACCCCTGAGTGCTAATGGAGTTGCCACATCCCCTGAGATGACTAGGAGTCAAGTGTTACAGCATTGACCCCCAAAGTTGACATGGAGGCTCTGCTGCCCAGGGCTGGTCGGAATTGAGTTTTGGCTTCGGAGAGCTGATGGGACACAGTCTCCCTCCCAGGGGCTCAGAGGAATTGTGTTCCTCTGACTCCAGGGGCCCATGGCTGTGGAGGGCCGATTGGCGTGGGAGCAGCCCCTTTGGTCCTCCACGTGGCCCCCTTCCAGCCCTCTGCCCCCTCTGTGTCCTCAGGTACCTGGTTCTGGAGCACGTTTCTGGGGGTGAACTGTTCGACTACCTGGTAAAGAAGGGGAGACTGACCCCCAAGGAGGCCCGGAAGTTCTTCCGCCAGATCGTGTCGGCACTGGACTTCTGCCATAGCTACTCCATCTGGTGAGGGGTAGCCTAAGGTCAGGGCCGAGGAGAGACAGGTCTGAGGGCACCCAGCAGGCGGGGCCTGGGGACCCCTGAGTGCAAGTGCAGCATGGTGCAGCCTGTTTTCTCTAGGGAGGGAGTTCACATGCCCTACAACTCACCTATTTTAAGTTCCGTTTCTGTGGATTCTAGGATATTCAGAGTCCTGCAGACATCATCACTGTCTAATTTTAGAATATTTGCAGCACCTCAAAGAGAAAGCCTGTGTTCATTAGCAGTCACTCCCCATTGCCCCATGTCCCCAGCCCCTGGTAACCACCAATCTGCTTTCTGTCACTATGGAGTCATACAATATGTGGCCTTGTTTCACTGAGCATGTTTTCCAGGTTCATCCATGTTGTAGCATGAATCAGAACTTCATTCCTTCTTATGGCTAAATAATATTCTGTTGCATGGCTAGACCACTCTTCAGTTGAACATTTGGGTTGTTCCCCCTTTTGGGCTATTATGAATTATTCTGCTGTAGGCATTCGTGTCCAGGTTTGAGTGGACCTATGTTTTCAATTGTCCCGGGGATATACCTAGGAGTGGAATTGCTGGGTCATGTGATGACTCTGTTTAACGTGTTGAAGAACTGCCCAACTGTTTTGCAGAGCAGCTGTGCCATTTTACATTCCCATCAGCAGTGTATGAGGGTCCCAATTTCTGCACATCCTTGTGAACTCCTGTTATTATCTGTCTTTTTGATTATAGCCATCCTAAGGGGGGTAAAGTGGCACCTCATTATGGTTTTTGTTTGTATTTCCCTAAGGACCAGTGATATTGGGTGCTTTTTTTTGTGTGCTTATTGGCTTTTGTATATCTTTTTTTTGGAAAAATGTCTGTTCAGATCCTTTGCCCATTTTTTATTGGGGTTGTCTTTTTTATTACTGAGTTTTAGGAATTCTGTATGTATTCCAGATACAAGTCCTTTATCCAATAATATTTTGTAAGCATTATCTCCCAGTTTATAACATGCTTTTATATTTTCATAACGCTCTTATGAAAAGAAAAAGCTTTTAATTTTGGTGAACTCTTATTTGTTTACTTATTTACTTTTTAGCTATGCTTTTCCTGTGTTATTTAAGAAAACTTTGCCCAACCTAAGGCCACTAGGATTTTCTCTTGTGTTTCCCTAGAAGTTGTATAGTTTTTAGCTCTTACATTCAGGTCTTTGATCCACTTCAAGTGAATTTTTGTGTATGGTGTGAGGTTAGGGCAAATGTTCATTTTTTTTGCATGTGAGTGTGTAAGTTCCAGCAACAGTTGTTGAAAAGATTATCCTTTCCCTCTGTGAGTTGCCTTCAGTCCCCAAAACAAGATACTAAATGCAAATTTTTAATAAGCAAACTAAAGTGCAAAACGGATGCCTTTGGTGTGTCTTCCGGCCTCATCTCTCTGCACACCCCTGTTTTTGGGAAGCAGATTGGTGTTGGGCTGGGGATCGGGGTGGAGGAGCTCAGACTTGGGGGCTATTAAAAGGCAGCCCTTTTATGTTTTCCACTCCTCCCTGTAGAGACGGACGTTAAAAGCACTGACCTCTAGGGGGCGACATGCAAAATCCTTAACCACAGGGATGACCCAGTTCCTGATCACTCAAAATAGAAACTGCAGAATCCTGGTGCCCAGCACCCCCCCACCCCCGCCAACACCAACCTTCCATCCGAGGCGTTAGGCCCCAGGTGAGGGAAGGACCCCGGTGGCCAAGGCAGGAATGGGCTTGGGGCAGCAGGTTTTTCTCTTCTTGAGTGTGAAAATATTTCAGTATTTTAAGGACCAGCTAACACCAGCATGCTCCCCTCAAAATAACCCACTTTAAGCATACTCAAATATTTGTGGATAAAATGAGACAAAAGCCTGACAAGGAATGAAGTTCTGGTGCCTGTGAGCACATGGCTGAGCCTTAGAGACATCCTTGCTTGAAAGAAGCCAATCACAAAGGATGAATATTGTGTGTTCTCACTGATAGGAAATGACGAGAGGATACAGACTCATAGAGACAGCAAGTGGGTTACAGGTTGCCAAGGCTGTAGGGGGCTTGGGGGCTTATTCTTCAGGGGGCGCAGAGTTTCTTCTTGGGGTGACGGAAAAGCTTCAGTAACGGGTGGCAGTGAGGGTAGCACGACATTGTGAATGTAATTAGTGCCCCTGGATTGTACACTTGAAAGTGGTTAAAATGAATTGTATGTTGTATAAATAGTGCCACAATGACATTTAAAAACATATATATGATACAAAGCCTGGGATTTGCTACAAAATAATCCAGTGGAGGAAGGAGAGAGAATATTGGGGAGCAGGTGAGCCAAGAGTGACCATAATTGATGATGGGGCTTGGGGACGGGTACACGAGATCTCCTTGGATTCCTCTCCCTACGCTCGGGCATGCTTGCCATGATCCACGAAAGGGTCTCCGTGCGTTTCCCACCGTGTGGGAGGCCGGGGTCCCCCGGGGAGGTGGTGCCTGGACCCCCTGCCTGTCTCAGCCACAGAGACCTGAAGCCCGAGAATCTGCTCCTGGATGAGAAGAACAACATTCGCATTGCAGACTTCGGCATGGCGTCCCTGCAGGTGGGGGACAGCCTCCTGGAGACCAGCTGCGGGTGAGTGAGGGCCCTGGGCGGCCGGCGGGTGGGGGTTTAAAACCCGGCGGGGGGCTGATGCCACCTCTCTCCCCAGGTCCCCCCACTATGCGTGTCCGGAGGTGATTAAGGTGAGTGAGGGGTAGGGAGGGCATGGGGGGAGGAGAGTCTTGACACACCATGACGTGTCCTCCCTTCCAGGGGGAAAAGTACGATGGCCGGCGGGCGGACATGTGGAGCTGCGGCGTCATCCTCTTCGCCCTGCTAGTGGTAAGGCGCCCGCACCTCCTGCCCCGCTTCTAGAACAAACTGTCCTCATTGCAAGGGCCATCCCTCAAATACTTAATCGGTAGGGGAGGCATTAGCCATCCAGGAGCGAGATCCTGGAGCACCCCTCTCTGTGCCCTCAGCTAGCCCTTCAGTCACAGGACCGTGGGGATGGCCCAGGGGTCCCCGGGGAGGGGCGGAGCGGCCGGCAGCACTGTGGGGGCTCAGGACAGGGGCCATTTATCACCCAAACCTAGGGCATTGCAGTGTTCTAGTAGCTGATGTAACCACACCGGGGAATGTCGGCTTTGCTCCTACCACGGGGCTTTGGCGCCTGCTCCGCCCTCTGCTTGGGGCCCTCCTCCAGCCCTCCCAGCCCTGCGGCTCACCTGGATGATAGCCACACTTCTTTTAGCTCTTGGCTCCATTGCCACTTTCTCCAGGCAGCCTTCCCTGACCTCAGCCCCCCTGAGGTCAGAGCCCCCTGCACCAGGAGGCCGTGCCTGACCCCAGCCTCAGAGTGGTATCTGCCTTTCTTTCTGTATCATAGAAGGTGCCCGGGGCCAGGCCTATGTCCAGGCTTTGGTTTTTGTGCGTTGTGTTTGCTCTGCTTGGCTCACACTTGCAGCCCCAGGGTTGGCACCCAGCAAGCCCTCAGTGAACACAGACAGCGTGAATAAACAAATGGTTTGCTCTGTGCCAGGTCCGCTGCACTAGACTGTGGAACCCAGTGGTGGGCACACTGAAGGGAATGAGGTGGGCCGGGGGCTGACTTTGAGGGGCTCACAGCCCCAAGGGGGAAACAGGAGGGCTGCTTGAGGGTCCAGCTGAGAACATTCTAGACCTTAGCTTCTTTGGCCAGTGGCTGAGAGCAAGGGTCTGGAACCTGAACCCCCGAGCTCAAATCGCTGCTCCATCACCTTGACCGAGCAAGTCACTTCTGCTCTCCGAGCCTCAGTTTCTTCATCTGCATAGTGGGCAGACTAGGCATACCCACGATTGTGAAGGTTTAAATAAGCGGTTTCAGGTGCAGCCCTTGGAGCAGTACATGGTAACTCCTGCTAAGAGTGGTGGTTTATCATCACTGTCATGGTTTAACCCTCTCCATAGCTCCTTTTCCATTTCACAGAGGCAGGGAACTGAGGCTTGGTGCTGCAGCATCAGACCACCGGAGCTCAAACCCTGGCCTCCAGATGCCGAGGCCAGCCGGAAGGGGTGCCACTGCTGTAACTCCCCACACACAATGCATTGTCTGTCCACAGGCCTCGGAAGCCAGGGGCAACCCAGGCACTTGCAGCACCTGGAAGGCCCTTGGAGGCTGGCCCCTGCCCTCCCTGACTCCTCAGCTAAAACGGGGCCCCTACCGCACCCAAGCCCCCACCCTGCTCTGCTGCCTCAGTGGCACACAGCCCCACCCGTCTCATGACCCCTCCGTTCCGTGGTTGCCCATCTCCCCCCCAGGACACAAGTTCTATTCGTTCAACAACTACTCTGCGTTAACTGAACAGCTAGTGTGTGCCACGCACCGTTCTAGGCGGAACTCCATGTGGGCTTTGGTTCTTGAGGGTTTTTACCTTATTTTAAGCTTTTCAGTTTGAAGTAATTTCAAACTTACAGGAATGTTGCAAACATAGTACAAAAATAAATACAGAGAACTCCAATATACCCCCTACCCAGATGCCCAGATTTACCAACTTTTAACATTTTGACACATTTGTAATATTCTATCCATCTATCCATTCATCCATCCATTCATCTGTCTACCTACCTATTTATCTTTCACCTATGTATCTATTATCTATCGATAACATATCTATCTGTATCATTAACTAGCATCCATCTATATTTACCTATCATCTATCTATATCTATCTATCTAGCATCTATCTATTTTCTAAACATCTGAGAGTAGGTTGCATACATTATGCTCCTTTACCATTTACTGCTTCCCTGCACATTTCCTAAGAACAAGGATATTCACTTATGTAACCTCACAAAGTACACATATTAAGTTCAAGAACTTTAACCTTTAAATGCAGCAGTCTCAATTCCAGTAGTTTCATTTGTCCCAGTAAAGGTATCCGATTTTGATCCCTGTTCCACCTCTGGTGGCCGGAGCAGACCCTAGGGTGCAGCAGGGCTGCGATCAGTTCAGTGAGTCACACCTGCGAACTGCGTATGGCCCTCGTGTGCCCTCTGTGATCCATGAGGTGGGCACTGTCATTGCCGATTTCAGAGAAGGGACACGACTCATCCCGGGTCACACATGCAGCCAGTGCCTTGTCCTCGCTCTTGAGCACGGCACTTCTTGCCCCGTGCTGTTGCCCGTGTGAGCTGCCCCTGCGTGTGCCTCAGGTTCCCTCGCCCCATGCCCCTCGGCTCACTCCACGCCCATATTGCCACCCTGGAGCCCGTGCAGGTTGTTCACGCTTCCTCCCCCGACCCCAATGTCACGTACGCTGAGAGGCCTCATCCCACCAGTGTCGTTTGAGACCTCTGGCTCCCTCACTCAGCGGCTGTCTCCTCAAGGGCGGGGACTTGTTTTGAATGAATGAATGGAAGAAGCTTGAAGCTTTGCTCTCGGGGTACAGCTTCCAAGCTGGGACCCCAGCCAAACCTGACTGCCCACTGCTGAATCCCTGCTTTGCTGCTCAATGGGCTTGGGCAACTGGCTGAACCGCTCTGTGCCTCAGTTTCCCCATCTGTAAATTGGGGGCAATTAGAGTTTCCTAGTTCCCACATCCTGGTGAGGGTTCAATGTGTCGGTGTGTGTGGCCCACTTGGAATCTTGCCCGGCACATCTCACCGGGCAGACCGTGGGCTCTGCATAAGGGGTCCTGTCATTTTGTGCCCAGGGGGCTCTGCCCTTTGATGATGACAACCTCCGCCAGCTGCTGGAGAAGGTGAAACGAGGCGTCTTCCACATGCCCCACTTCATTCCTCCGGACTGCCAGAGCCTCCTGAGGGGGATGATCGAGGTGGAGCCAGAAAAGAGGCTCAGCGTGAGTTGAGGGGACCCCAAGAAGGGGTGTCAGCGGGTGACGAGGAAGGAACCCCTAAGGGAATCCTGAGGATGACTTCCAAGCCCTGCCGTCACTGCTGGCGTGAGGGCTAGGAAGGGGGTCGCTGGCTGCACGTGCGTCTCCAAGCTGGGAGCGGGGGTGGGGGGACCAGAAGACCAAGGGGTCCCACCTGGCTGAGGGGAGGCGCAGGTGGAGGCCGCGCAACAGGAACAGGGTAACACTGCGCATGCGGAAGCTGGCGAGGCCGGCGCGGGGCGATGCGCACGCGGCCACCAGGGGGCGGCACGAGCCTTTGTTCTGTCCCGGGGGGCGGGGCGCGGCCCCACACCCACCCCGCTCACTGTCACGGCGCGTGGGACCTCACTCCTGCCTCCCCCCACCCGCCTCCTTCACAGCTGGAGCAAATTCAGAAGCATCCTTGGTACCTGTGAGTATGGGGTCCCGGACCCCAGGGTCTGAGGGAGGAGGGGGCTGGGGGTCTGGACCCCTGGGTCTGAGGGAGGAGGGGCTGGGGGCCTGGACCCCTGGGTCTGAGGGAGGAGGGGCTGGGGGCCTGGACCCCCCGGTCTGAGGGAGGAGGGGCTGGGTCTGAGGGAGGAGGGGTCTGGGGTACCTGGGTCTGAGGGAGGAGGGGTTGGGGCCTGGACGCCCCTGTCTGAGAAAGGAGGGGCTAGGGGCTTGGACCCCCGTGTCTGAGAGAGTAGGGGCTGGGCCAGGGCCGCGGGCCCCCTGGATGGAGCAGGCTGGGTGGAGGGGAGGACCCAGGCCAGACTGCCCAGTGCCCACCGCCGCCTCTCCCCTCCCCAGAGGCGGGAAGCACGAGCCAGACCCCTGCCTGGAGCCCGCCCTGGGCCGCCGGGTGGCCATGCGGAGCCTGCCGTCCAATGGAGAGCTGGACCCCGACGTCCTGGAGAGCATGGCGTCCCTGGGCTGCTTCCGGGACCGCGAGCGGCTGCACCGCGAGCTGCGGAGCGAGGAGTGAGACCCCTTCCCGTCCCCTCCCCCGCGCACGCACAGACTCCTCACACTTCGCCCCGGCCACACTATGGAGCTGGACTTATGGTCCTACGTGGGGTGGTCCCTGCAGAGAACCAGGAGGGAACGACAGGACCAACGAGAAAAAGAAAAACGATGAAGCAGTGCTGAGAAAGTACTAAATGCTGAGACACAGGTGGAAAGGCGGCCTGAAAAGTAAAAGGGCAATTTCCAGTTCTTGCAGCTGTTTACCGAGGGACACCGAGGGCCAGGTGCTGCACTGAGCTCTGCAGAGGTGTTCTCTTGCCCTCGTGGGGCCTTACAGCCTAGGGGACTGCCTGGCTTCAAGTCACAGCTCCGCCACACATGAGCTTGGGACCCTCACTTGAAAATGTGTCCAACAATAGCACCAACTCCATTGGGTGGTTGAGAATTAAACCCACTGATCCACAGAAAGGTTTAGAATGGTGCCTTCCATGGCTCTTGCATAGTAAGTACCGAGGTGTTAGGTGGTGTGAGAAAGCAAGACTGAGGTGTGTGCGAGACAGGAGCCCAGCCAAGACCTAGGAAAATGGCACCGTAGGTGGACGGTAACTGAGTGGGTGGGACTGAGGCCCAGAGGGCCACCAGCAGCCAGGAGGGGCGGAGATGATGTCTGGGCACTGACCTCTGGCCTCAGCCCTCCCCTTCCCGTTGCCCTAGGGAGAACCAAGAAAAGATGATATATTATCTACTGTTGGATCGGAAGGAGCGGTATCCCAGCTGTGAGGACCAGGACCTGCCCCCCCGGAACGATGTTGGTGAGAAGGCAGGGCTGGAGGACCTGGGTCCCGAGGGGGGAAGGGCTACAGGCCCTGGGCTGCTGGATGTTGGACGCCCTGACGTGGCTCCTTGACCTTTGACGAAACCCTTCCATGCTCTGGGGCTCCGCTTCCTCTCCTGTATCCCACATGAGGCGGCTGAACCCCTCTCTTGACCGTGTTGAACCTCTCCGCCCCCCCAGACCCACCCCGGAAGCGGGTGGACTCCCCCATGCTGAGCCGCCATGGGAAGCGACGGCCGGAGCGCAAGTCCATGGAAGTCCTGAGCATCACGGATGCAGGGGGTGGCGGCTCGCCTGTGCCCACCCGGCGGGCCTTGGAGATGGCCCAGCACAGCCAGAGGTGGGAGCCCCTGCCCCCTCCAGGAGGATCCACAGCCCGGATGTTGGAGCTCAGGGTTCTAGCCCCAGGCCTCCCTCCAGTCTGCTGTGCAACTGGGGCATGTCGCCTCCCCTCTCTGGGCCTCACCTCCTCATCTGGAAGGACTGTGGAGGGGCAGGGCATCTGGCACTTTTGAAACTCTCCCAACCTGATTTTTTTTTTTTTCAATCTGTCCTGGAAACAGATCCCGTAGCGTCAGTGGAGCCTCCACGGGTCTGTCCTCCAGTCCTCTGAACAGCCCAAGGGTAAGGCCAGATCCTCCATGGAATTAAGAAGGGGTTCAGGGATGAGATGCTGGGGTGCAAAAATGAGCCCTGGAAGCTACAATTCCTGTGAGGCCCTGAGACTTCACCTTCTCCCTGAAGAGCTAGAGACTCAATGCCTCATGAGTATGCTAGTCCGTTGGCCATTTCCACCTCCATTGGCTTCGGTTTTCAGAGCATAACACGAAGTCCCTGCTACTGGCCCTGGGGTGGGGGGTGGACTACAAGTCCCAGTATGCATTGGGGCCAGCTTCCAGAAATATATGCGACTGGGGTGCCCAGAGGCTCCTGGGATTTGTAGTCCACCCTCTCACCTGCCTCTCCTTTGCAGAGTCCGGTCTTTTCCTTCTCGCCGGAAGCGGGGGCTGGAGATGAGGCTCGTTCTGGGGGCTCCCCGACTTCCAAAACGCAGACGCTGCCTTCTCGGGGCCCCAGGGGTGGGGGCTCGGGGGAGCAGCCCCCACCCCCTAGTGCCCGCTCCACGCCCCTGCCCGGACCCCCAGGCTCCCCGCGCTCCTCTGGGGGGACCCCTTTGCACTCGCCTCTGCACACGCCCCGGGCCAGCCCCACCGGGACCCCGGGGACAACGCCACCCCCCAGTCCAGGCGGAGGCATTGGGGGAGCTGCCTGGAGGAGTCGTCTCAACTCCATCCGCAACAGCTTCCTGGGCTCCCCTCGCTTTCACCGGCGCAAAATGCAGGGTATGGGGGTCTCTGGAGGGGCTCGGATTCGGTGGTCCTAAGGGAAGACAGGGTTGGCAGCCAAAATTCAGGTGTTGAGGAGAGAGCAGGTGGAGGAGGTGCCCACCTGGGGAACACACCCCTTGCCTTGTCTGCTTCCTCTTCTCCTAGGTCCGGGCACCCGGTGGGCATCCCTGGAAGGAACCACCCGCAGGGCGTCATTTGGGGTGTAGCTACCGGGAAGGGATAGGCCTGGGGTCTAAACTCCCCAGTAGGAGGTGGCCGCCGGTCTGTATGCTACACAACAGCAAGTGCTGACTGTGCTCTCCTCTCCCACCTCTCCCCCATCCAGTGCCCACCGCCGAGGAGATGTCCAGTTTGACGCCAGAGTCCTCTCCAGAGTGAGTTGCACAGAGAAGGGCTGAGTGGGGCCAGAGGGGGGCGTTCACCCTCCTAGCCCCCTCCTCACCATCCCTCCAACTGTCCCATCCCCCTCAGGCTGGCAAAACGCTCCTGGTTCGGGAACTTCATCTCCTTGGACAAAGAAGAACAAATATTCCTCGTGCTAAAGGACAAACCTCTCAGCAGCATCAAAGCGGACATTGTCCATGCCTTCCTGTCGGTGAGGGACCTGGGTCTCCCGCTGACGCTGGGCACCCTGGGACTGTCTCCTGGGGCTCGTGGGGTGTGCGGTTTTCCAGCTGTGGGTGGGTGGGGTCAGTGTGGGGGCAGGCAGACAGGAAAGTTTATTGTGCCCTGCCTGTAAGTGGTGCAGTAGGATCCCGAATCCCAGTTCTCCACATACTGGTGTTCCCAGGAATCAGTGAGGGGCAGCCATTCTCCTACCAGCATGTCTAAGATTGTCTGGAGGACTTTTCCCAGCAGCTTTTGGGGCTGCCCACTGCTGCTGTACAGTCTCTGAGACAGATGGCTGTAAGCTTATAGGGACCCTATAGGGGCAAGGGCTGGCCCTTCGGTACCAGAGTCCTCAGGGAGTTGGGTTTCAGTTGTTCAGCTATTCCTCTGATGCCCTTTTGATGGTAGGTCTGAAAATACTACAAGTCCCAGCAAGTAACGGGGCCTCTGGCCACCTTCTCTGCTGCTCTTTCTCCCAGTGGCTGATGGGATTTGTAGTTCCTTGGGCTGAGCTGGTTGACAGGTGGGAGCTGGGTTATGCACGCCCCAGAATCGGGTCTCCGGAACCATCCCATCCCATGTCCCCACCCCTCCCAGATCCCCAGCCTGAGTCACAGCGTGCTGTCACAGACCAGCTTCAGGGCCGAGTACAAGGCCAGCGGCGGCCCCTCCGTCTTCCAGAAGCCTGTCCGCTTCCAGGTGGACATCACCTCCTCCGAGGGTCCCGAGCCCTCCCCCCGGCGCAATGGCAGCAGTGGTGGGGGCATCTACTCCGTCACCTTCACTCTCATCTCCGGTGAGTCTCCTTCCACTAGAAAGCCCTTGCCCGGCATCTGGGATTGTCCAGACAGCACTGAGGGCAGCAGGGAGGAGAACTGGTATTCAGCTGGTGTCCACTCCCTGGGAACCCCCTCCCCACACAGACACCCCAATCCTTTCCAACCACCGTCTGGGGAATGTCTTCCTCCTCCTCTCACCCACCAACCTGTAAGGAGTGTTTACGATGTGCCAGGTGCTTCACCTGCATTATTTTTTTTAATGCATTTTTTATTGTGAACTTTAACATACATAAGAGTGATAACTTTCAAAGTATGATTTAACAAGTAGTTAGAGAGCAAATTTCAAAGAACGTCATGGGTCAGAGCTCCACAACTTCAGTTATTTCATTATCGTAAAAAATAACATACATACAGGAAGGTGTCAATTGTTGATGTCCAGCTCAACAAGCAGTTATAAAGGTAATTTCAAAAACTGTTATAGGTTACAGTTCCACAGTTTCAGTTCTTTCCTTATTATGAAATATAGGGTATATACAGAAAGGTAAAAGCTTGCAAAACACAATTCAATGAGTACCTATAGAGCAAATTTCAAAGAATATTGTAGGTTACGGTTCCACCTTGTTATCTACCTCCTTCCAGCTCCAATACCTCACCATCTAAAAATATATATATATATTTTTTTCAGAAAGTTTCGGTATTCATAGACCTTTGTTCAATCTTATCTTATTGCTACTCCTTCCTCTCACTTAATCTCTTTCTCCATCTTCAGGGGTGTCTAGGCAGTGAGCCCCCTAACTTGTTCATATTGAAAGGGGGTGTCTGCAGTATGGGGAAGGGAGTTCCATCTGATTGTTTTTCTTAAAGAGGCTGTTGCCTCTGGGTTTTAGGACTTGTCTGGCATAGGAACACTGGTGGATTTAAGTTTCTGAGAGATAAAACTTAGTGAGTGAATCTTCTATAGAATCTCAAGTAGTGACCTAAGTATTTCAGGATTACTGTTAGTAAGGGCATGGCATACCATGGCCATTTGGGATGTCTAGCTGGAGCTTGTATAAGAGAATCCTCCAGGATAGCTTCTTGATCTATATGGGATCTCTCCGCCACTGTGACCTCAGCTTGTTACCTTTCTTTTTCCCCCTTTTGGTCAAGTAGGCATTTTCTATCCCTTGCTGCCAAGGTCAGGCTCATTCCTGGGAATCATGTCCCACATTGCCAGGGAGATTCATTCCCTTGGGAATCATGTCCTTCGTGGGAAGTGGGGTAGGGGGAGGTTAATGCATTTATTTGGCAAGCTGCTACCTGCATTATTTCATTGGTGCTTCCCAGCAGCCTTTGAGGGGTCGGTAATCACCCGTTTCAGAGTGGAACAGCAAATTCCCATGGCGTAAATTGATGCGGCAGAACTGGCACTGAGCCCTCCTTCCTCATGGCCACAGGCCAGGACCAGAGGAAGAGACATGGCAGGCTGCTCTCAGGTCCCGGGCAGTGCCCCCGGCAGGCGTCACCTGCCCATCACTGCACTTTTCCCTGCCGATCTCAGCTGTGGCCTCGGGAACGTTGACCCCGGGCAGCCATAGAAACCGCAGAAATGCCTTGCTTCCCAGTCTCCTGGCCCAAGTTCCTGTAGCCAGTTTGGATAACGGGGACACGTCTGTTGGTTCTCCTCGCCACCAATCTTCATACATCACAGCTGGGAAATGAGTGGGCTCAAGGGGTTTCTAAACATTTGATGTTCCGTCACCAAAATGAATGAGGGCTCTTCTGTTCCCCCCTCCTAAAAGACCATCTTAGTTTACTGGGGATGCTGTAGCAAAGTTCCAGAGATGAATGGGCTTCAACAGTGGGAATGTATCGCCTCACCATCCGGGGGGGCAAGAAAACCAAAACCAAGGTGTCAGCAGAGCTGGCTTCCTCAGCTGTCTGAGGGGTTTGGGGGTTGGCTTCCCGGGAGCCTGTGGCAGAACCCAGTCTCCACGGCTGTCTCCTCTCTGGCCATCTTACCGGTCAAAATTTCCTCCATTACAAGCACACCAGTCACATTAGACAAGCCCTGCCCTAGTCCAGTTTGGCTTCCTCTTAACTCATCACATCTTCAAAAACTCTATTTCCAAATGAGGTCACAGTCATCACACAGGGGTTAGAGCTGGAACTCTCTTTTGGGGGGACCCAATTCAGTCCTTGACAGTAGTAACTTGCTCAGTTTGAAGTTTTTTCTCCCATTAGCCTTTCTTACATTTCTGCCTCTTACCTTGGCCTAAAGTAGAAACTAATGAGCAGGATGACTCCTGTGGTTCTGATCACACGACACTGTCCGTATTTGACAGTGTTCCAAAAATAGCAACAGAGTCCCCTTTGCAAGCCATGGATTTGTGCCAGCCCCTTTGGAGTGGGGAGTAGAGACCCAGAGGAGGAGGGCGTGGGGAGTGGAGGTGTCCCCATCCCCTGGTCAGTCTGTTTCTCTGCCCTCCCATCCCTCCAGGTCCCAGCCGTCGGTTCAAGCGAGTGGTGGAAACCATCCAGGCCCAGCTGCTGAGCACCCACGATCAGCCTTCTGTGCAGGCCCTGGCAGGTGGGTGGGCATTGGGGGGACACCGCAGTTGTGACCGGGTCCTTTGGGGCTCGGGTTGGGACTGGGCCGGCTGCCATGGGGAAGCCATATCACGTTGGCTTCGCCTTCATGATAGCAAACACCTTCAGAGGTCCCATTTGCAAGTGGGTTCACGCCCTCAGGACCAGGGTCAGGACTGGAACATGCCTTTGCTGGGGACGTGGGAGACCACATTGGCATGGTGGCAGGGGTCCCTCGCAGCACGAGTGGTGGAAACTCCCCCTGGTGGGTTGCAGACTTCTGTCCCACCTGGGGGTGACTGGCCCACCATCCCCGAGTGCCTGGGCCTGCAGGGGTTTCCGGGTGCCTGGGATGGTCCCAGGCAGCCTTGTACACCTCTGGAAGAATTCGACTCGGCCGCTCTGCTAAGCCTGGTTTACGAGGACCATGTTGCTAAGGCTTTGCGGCCCCTAGCAACCAGTGTCCTAAGTGGAGTCTGTGCTGGGGGCAGCCCCAGTCGTCAGGGAGCGGAGTTCCCTAGCAACCAGGAGACAGAGCAGTGCTTTTTGCTAAGGTACGCCTGCCCCGGCCGCCAAGGACACAGTTCCTAAGTAAAAAGAATTTCTGCTTAGGAAATCAGGCCTCAAAGGGTCTGAGCAGACCCCATTCCTGAGACACAGTGGTCCCTCCCCAGGATGAGGGCTAGGGGCAGCAGCCTGATGGTCTGGTGTGCACTCCCTGCAGATGTGGGTGGGTCTGTCGTCTGCTCTGGGGAGTCTGCTGCTCCCCACTCCTGCCTCCTGAGCCCGTCGCCCCCTGCACTATGAGCAGGACCAGGCCCGGGGGACCCTAGCAGTGACTCCGGGGTCCCGGTCACCTCATGGCCAGAGAACGCTCTTGTCTGGGGCCAGGCAGTTACCCTGGAACCATGACTCTCAGCCGGGGTTGGGGGTGATTTTACCCCTGTAGGATTTCCTGTCGCTGCTGTAACAGCACCACAAACTCACTTGCTTAAAACAAGACAGATTCATTAGCTGACAATTCTGGGGAGTGGAAATCAGAGTGGGTCTCCCTGGGCTCAAGTCAAGGTGTGGGCAGGCTGCCTTCCTGGAGGCTCTGGGCCTTCCCTCCTGCCCCTTGCACCCGTCCGCAGTCCCCCGTTGTCACATCTCCCACTCACCCCGACTTTGGCCTGAAAGATGCCTTTAAGGGCTGCTGTGGTTGGGTAGGCCCCACGCAGAAAATCCAAGACAGTCTCCCCCTCCTGAGGCCTTAGCTGATCCTATCTGCACGTTCCTTTCGCAATGTGATGAGACATGTTCCCAGGGCCCTGGGATCGGATGTCAACATCTCTGGAAGGGGGCACTGCTGTGCCAATCACCACCCCCGGCAACACGTGGCAACGTCTGGAAACATCTTTGCTTGTCCCACGGGGCATGGGGAGGGTGCTCCTGGCATCCTGTGGGCAGAGTCCAGGGAGGCTGCCACACACCGCGCAGCGAACAGGATGGCCTCCAGCAGAGGATGCCCCAGTCCCCGATGCCACGTTGAGAAACTTCTCTGGAGAAGCCAGGTCTCATCCGTCTTCACTGGGCGTGGTTGCCAAGGAAAGCTGGCCTTAGCAACCAGGCATCCCCGAGAGCACCACCTCAAGGATCGGACCAAGGGGGAACGGGGCGGAGGGCTCTGCCAGGGGCACAGCTGATGCCTTAGGCCCTGTGGAAATTGCTAGTTGGCTCTTGGCCACCAGCATGGTGACCACGAGCCCCAAGAGGAAATGGCTGTGGTTTGGGGAAGTCAGGACCCACAGAAGGGCCAGCTGGGAGGGCCCGAGACCCGACACCACCCACAGTCAGGCTCCCTGGTCCCAGCCCCTAAATTCCAGGGCAGCAGGTGAGACGGACCCCTGGGGAGGTGCCCCTCCTCTGTTGCCATGGTGACCACTCCCTCAGCAGGTAGCATCCTGTGGAACTCCCAGCAACCAGCTCCTGAGGTTTCAAGCCCCAAAGTGGGGCCCTGCTGCAGCCCCAGGGACGACCTTAAACCTCTTCCTCCCTCACAGATGAGAAGAACGGGGTCCAGACCCGTCCTGCTGGGCCCCCACCCCGAAGCCTGCAGCCCCCACCCAGCCGCCCAGACCCAGAGCTGAGCAGCTCCCCCCGCCGAGGCCCCCCCAAGGACAAGAAGCTCCTGGCCACTAATGGGACCTCTTTGCCCTGACCCCAGGGGCTGGGGAGGGAGGGGAACCCCCTCCACCCCCCTTCCCTGCCCCTCAACTGTGAATCTGTAAATAGGGTCCAAGGAATCATTTTTTGGGGAGTAAACACAAAAACCGGCCTTGCCCTGCAGGGATGGGGCTCCAGGGGCCGTGCCCAATGTGGGGGAGGTGTCTAGGGGGCCTGGGGGTGGGGGAGCTCTTTCTATTTTATTTATTGATTAATTTATTGTTTTATTTATCGTTCAATCTCTCTGCGGGGTGGGGTGGGGGAGGGACGGGAGCTGGTCGGGGTGGCTTAGCAGATCTGGACAGAGCTGTCTGCCCCTGTGTCCCCAACTGCCCCTTCCCTTTCCCTTCCCAGCCCCGGGGCCCTCTCCCTCCCCCCACCACGACATTCTGTACGGATTTGCTTCCGGAAGGAATTCTGGCTTCGCGTGATCCTGCCTGCATCCATGTCTCTGATTCTGCCGGCAGCAAAAAAAAACAATAAATAACCTTGATCAGGGATCGCCGTCTGGCCGTACTTAGCCTCGTGCTTCCTCCTCACTGGAGAGCCGGCCCCGGGTCCCCCGGCCCTGGTCCCAGGGACGAGGCCAGGCGGCGAGGACAAGCCGGCGCTCTGCAGGGACGCTGGCTGCAGCAGTGGTCAGCACCGCCTTCCCCCATCCTTGGGGGACACCTGGCATTGGCCTCCTCTCTCATCCTCCACTGGAGAAGGCGACCCCGTCAGACAACCTGGGACAGCTGGATCTGCAGCGGGCCGGGAGAGGTGGCCAGGATGCCAGGGCTACGGCAGGGCTGGAGGCCGACGGTGCAGCTGTGCAGTCCCGAGAAGTCGACGGCGAAGAGGCCAAAGAGCGCGAACAGCAGCATGGTGACGGCCCACTCACAGGCAGCGGAGACCGAGCGCAGCGAGACGGCGTGCAGGACGGCCACTGGCGCCAGGTCAAGGGCCAGAGCGGGCTTATGGGACCCCCACGCCGCCACCGTGCCCTGTGCCTCCAGGCGGGACCAGGGCCCAGCCTGGACGCTGTGTGCCCTGGAGCAGGCCTGAGGCCTCTTGGGGCTTCCTCTCACCATCAGCTCACCCTGCCCTGGCTTGAATGGCCCCTTGGCCACCATCTTTGCCTGTTGTCTCCCGTATGTTCTCGCACAGGGATCTTGGCCTGATGCTGCCAAATCCCTCTTTTGTCTCAGGCTTGTTTCCTAAACATTTCCCTTGCACAGACTGCCTGTTGGGGTTGCATCCCCGATTTCCCAGAGGGAGTTCATCTCCCCATTGGCTTCCCCCAGCCCCGGGAAGGCACTGCTGTCTCCCTGCTGTCAGCCCAGACCACCAGGCCCCGGTGCTTCCATGCCCTGGCACACAGGGCTCCCCAGACATCTCTCCCCCGCCCGTGTCCCTGGGATCTAGTCTCCTCCCCCTGGAAACTGCCCCTTTGGCTGGATGTCCCCACCTGTGACAGCTCCGTTATCCAGTCGTGCTGAAGCAGACACTTAGGGGTCTCCCTCTCTTCCTGCCTCCTCACTTCCCAGGGCCACCTGGCACCCAAGCCTCGGCCTGCCTGCCTCAGCCACCCCTTGCTAGCCCACTTGCCTGGATCAGGAGCCTGGGTCACCCCAACAGCCCCTGCTGGCCGCACCCCTCTCCCTGTGGTCTGCCCGGTCCTTTCTCTGGATCCCCAGCACCCTCAAGCCCCAAGCTCCTTGAAACCGTTCTCCACGCTGTCTAGGCTGGTGGTGTTTCCTGGAAACCCTCTCACTGGATCCCTCTCTTAGCCAAGCTGCCTCCAACTCGCCCCTCCTGGCTCAGCTTAAATGTTTCATTCATTCACTCAAATACTTCCAGCTCCTTATGTGCCGGGCAGTGGGGACAGAATGTGAACAGGGCAGACACCATCCTTGGATCTTACAGTGAACCCCCAAATGCAACTCACCCCCAGAACCCACCCTGTTCCTCCCCTACTCAGGAGCTTTCCATAGCTCCCTATCGCCCCAGGCAGAAGTCCACTCCTCAAACCTCTGACTTAGGCACTGGAGGCCCTCAGCCCTGGCCTGCCAACAGGCTCGGCCTCATTCCCTGCCCCTGGCCTGGCCTGTTTTCCCACCCTCTGCACACACCCACCCCTCTGCTGGGTCTGTAAGGCTGGCTCAGACACCAGTCCCAGGCACATGGTTCCAGAGAACTTTCTCTGATCCTCCCACCCAGCCCTTATCACACTCAGTGGGCAGTCTGTTCTCCCCAGGTGACAGCCCCATCAGGGAACATCTCGGCCCCATTAAATGAGCCTGCAGCCAAATGGATTATCTGCCCAGCCCTGACTTGGAAGGAGCTGGCTGCACTTTATCAACTGTGGTGTCCCCAGGGGAAAGGTTGATTCCACGCCCTGGAGAAGGGAAAGGCTGCACTGAGGAGCCTAGGGACTCACTTCCAGCCGCCCCCCCACTGCCTATGCCATGGAATGCAGATTGATGCCCTGAGGGGATCAAAATGGATCACCACCTCCCTTTTCTGGGAAACTTCGGAACAAAGGGAGCCACCCCATGGAGATGACCCAGGAATTTTATCTGGTCTTTCAGCCTCTTCTGAAGGCCAGAGCCCTCCTTGGCTCCCTTTCCACCAGCCTCTTTCACAGCACTCTACTTCTCAGTAATAATATTATGACAAAAGCAGCTGGCAATTTTTTTTTTTTTTGAGTGGTTAGTACGGACCTCATTGTACAGATGTGGAAGCTGAGGATCAGAGAGTGACCTTCCCTGCCCATAGCTGCATGGTCCCATGGGAAGCCTCTGGCCTCTGGGTGAGTCAGACCTGGGTTGGAGCTGACAAGGAATAAACACATTGGTAGGTGTTTAACAGTCAGCTCTACTGATGCCTTGGTAGCATCTCCCAATGGCCATGGTGTAAACACACCTTCCATCACCTTGGCAAGCTACTAATTGACATCGCCTAATGTGGAGGTGGGAAGAGACATGCATGGCTTAACCACCTCTCATGAGGGATGGTGGCCAAGAGAAGTCCCCTGCCTGAATCTCAGTTTCCAATCTCACAATCAGCCAGAGGGACACCAAGGACTATGGCCACCGGTATCTACCGATCACCCGCAGGGTGTAAGCCACGAATCTGAGCACTTCACGTGGATTATCTCACTCGCTCCTTACCAGCCAGTTCTGACTACCCGAGTTTGAGAGATGAGGAAACGGAGGCACCAAGAAGTTAGGAAACCAGGGTGAGGAGCAGATGGGGTTTCCAATCCAGCAGCCCGAGTCCAGAGTCGGCACCCTGGGCCAGGAGGCTGGGATCCTGCACGGAGATGGAGACCCGGAGGAATGCCCGATGGCGCACGGCAGGGCGCACGGCAGGGGCACGCAGGGCGGAAGATAGCCCCGCCCCGTGGGAGATGGCCCCGCCCCCGGCCCCAGCAAGGATATTAGCTACGATGAGGATGCTGCAGATGCTGCAGAGGCCCAGGCGGAGCGGCCCGATCCAGGGGGCCCCGGGCTGGGGCAGGCTCTTCATCCGCCAGCAGAAAAAGAGCTGCAGCCAGAAGTACAGGATTCCCACGAAGAAGGAGAGGAAGGCACCCACCAGATGCGTGGGCTTCTGGTTCTTCTCCTGGGGGGGGGGGAGGAAGAGTTGAGAGGAAGACGGGGTAGGCCCGGGAAGCGATGGAGAAGGGGGCCCTGGGCCGGCCCACTGGATGGGGATTGAAGGCTGTCACGCCAGGTGATCAGCTTACTGATTATGTTCATTGGCTACAGTCAGCTCCATGAGGATGGGGATTATTTGCTCCTGTGGCCTCAAATCCCTGCAACAGTGCCGGGTCCACAGCGGATGTAGTAAATGTTAGTGGAGTTAACTATGCATTCACAACGGGGCAATTATTGCCCCAACGAGATGGGGGTATGGGTGCTGAAAAATTCTTAGCCTTCATAACAGTTGTGGCCCTCCAAAAGGCCACATTATCTAAACAGATGTATAGTATGTCTTATATTGATATCTTAAAATACTAAAATTTTACGGGGCAGATTGGGGGGAGATGGCTAGGAAAAAAATCTCAAAAGTCTTCATGTGGGTGGTGGTGGGGAGATCAATAGTGAAAAAAAAGGTTGAGGACCACTGGTATAGATGCGTGAGTGAATTGCTATGCAAATATGGTGGGGAAATTTTATTAATGAGGTGGAGGCAACAACACGGTTTGCACCCTGTGGTCTCCCCATCCTTTATGTCTTCAGCGGGAGAGGTCTGGAATAAAATAATAACATATACTAAATTAATATGTGGTCTCCTGTCATTTGTCCACTGATTTGTTCCACAAATACCTTACCCAGCTGAAAGGTTGAGAGGGTGGGTCTCTGTGTCTGGGTTCATTTCCGCCCACCACTGAGCAGCTGTGTGGTCCCAGGAAGATTACACGCAAAACACACAAAAAAACAACAGAAACCTCTCGGTAAAGTATGGCCGGGAAAAGAACTCGCCTTTCCACGGTCCACTAGCCCCAAGAGAATTACAAGTCCCAGAGGGCCGTGGGGGTACGAGCCGCCGAAACAAGAACACTGCGGCCCGGGGGCTGCTGGGAGTTGTAGTCCCGACGGCGGTCGGCCACCTGTTGGAGGCGAGTCTGCGAGCCCACTGGGTCTCACCTGGAAATTGCCCACTATGGAAGTGCCCAGGGCGCAGAGGAGCCCGGTCCACAGGATCAGCTGGTTAGGACGTCTTCCGATGTCCCAGTCCCGGAGCTGGTGGTAACGGAGAATACAGATCCAGGCGGCTGCGGGGAGAGGGCGGTGGGCGGAGACCCCGACCCGAGCAGGGAGTGGGGGAGGGAGAGGGCAGTTTGGGGCCCGGGTAGGGGTGGGGGTTGGGGGGCTCCCGGGTTCTGGAAAGGGCGGGTCCGGGATCCTGGATTCCTACGTCTGGGGGTGGGGGGTGGGGGTGAGGGGCTGTGGCCCGGCGGGCCGGTGTGGAGCGAGCCCTGGAGCCAAGGAATTGGGGATTATTTACCCATGGCCGCTCCCATATTGAGCAACTGGCTGAAGATGCAGCTCTGCGGGGGGTAGGATCCACAGATACTGGGGAAGGCAAAGGGGTCACCCGGGGCTCCTCAGAGCCAAGCCCTTCCCCTGGAGACCCACCGAACCCACAAGGGCCGGTTCTACCTGATGTAGGGGAAGCCTCTGGTGAGGTTCACGGTCCCGTTCTCCACTGCCAGGGCAAAACTGAGGGGGGAAGCAGCGAGGAGGGGCCTTCAGCCCCAACTTTTCCTTCAGTTAACCACTTTCTAAGGACCCAGACATCAGGAGCCCCAGCCCCTCCTCCCGGAGACCCGGGACTCCAGGACCCCGGCCCCTTCCTCCCTCGGACCGGGGCGGCCACCCTCCCGCCACACTCACACAGTCCAGACTCCGGCCGTGCCCCATAGGGCCAGGAAGGCAGGCAGCAGGGACAGATAGCCCCACATGGCGGGCTCTGCGGGGCAGGAGAGGGTCGGGGTCTAGGCCTGGGGCCTCTGGGAACCTCCGGAACCTCCCGCAGGTGACGGGCAGCCTCAGGGCCCAGGTGTAACAAATTGGAGCCGCCCGCGCCCCAGGCGGGGGCAGGGGTCTGATCCTGGCCGACCGGCTCTCCCCTCGGCACTTTCCCGCTGTCTTCCAAAATCTCTGGGATTCTCCCGGTTCTTCCAGGCTCCCAGCCCGGGTCCCAGCACGCCTTGTCCCTGGGGGATTCCTGCGATGCCCCCAGGTTCCTCCTGATCCCCCTTCTCCCTCAGGAAGCTCTCCCAGGCCCCCACCACACCCGCCCCACCCCCAGGACGCTCACCCCTCCAAGCTCCTTGGGTTGACTCAGTGCTAGGACCGGGGTTCAGGGAGAGGGGATTGGGGTGCGGGGTGGGGCGGGGCCACTCACGTCGCAGCAAAGGCAAAGTCCACGCTGGAGCTCCCCGCTGGAGTCTCAGGCCCCAAGTCCCACCGCCTCCTTTTCCAGGACCTCATCTCCAAACCACCACTTCCTGTCTCCTCCAGACCTCGCAGGCAGCACCTCAGCTTCAGGGGCCCCAAACTTCCTTTCCCCAGCTCTGTAGGATCAACGTCCAAACTGCCAGGCCTTGTTCTGCCGAGACCCAGAGCCCCCCCTCTGCACCTTTCCTCCCTCAGGCTCAGGAGCCTGAGTCCCAGCTCGCGGCGCCCTGGGAGACCCGGGTCGGTGGCCCCCAGCCCTCCCGCCTTAACCCGAGCTCAGCCCCTAGAGCTGCCCTCTCCCGGTACCCCGGAACTCAAGCCCTGGATCACCCTAGAATGCAAGCATTCTGGTCTACCCGGCGGTCCAACCTGCCAGCGTTTACCTCCTCAGGACCTGAGAATCCAGGACCCCAAGGCCCCTCCTCTCCGCTTTCTGTCCCCAGGCTGTTTGGTGGGGAGGCCCAGTGAGCCGCCTCCCCCCCTTCCCTTCCCTGTCTCTTCCTGGAAACCCCTCTGGAGTTCCCCAGGCAGGCAGGTGTGGGCGGGAAGGGAGCCCTTCAGGAGACAGCTCCATCCAAAATCCTGCCCCCATCGCCGGCCACTTCCTCTGCCTGATCTCTTCTCTCCTCTCCCACAGAACAACTCCCAGCCTTGCCGCCCCCTGCCCTTTGCACCCCGGTGTCTGGACCCCAGCTTCTTTCTCCCTCCCAGAACCAGGAATCCTGGCCCCTAGATCCCAGGGGTCCGGGGCCCAGCCCCTCCTCCCTCAGACCCAGGTACCCCAGCCCCCTCCTCCCTCAGACCCAGGGGTCCAGGCTCCAGCCCCCTCCTCCTTCAGGACAACACTTCTTTTGTTCTTTTTTTGTTTGTTTTTCTGTGTTTTTTTGTTGGAGGTAAAATTCACATAATGTAAAATTAACCATTTTAAACTTAACAATTCATTGGCATGTATTAGTGCATTTACAATGTTGTGCAACCTCCTCCCTCTCTCTAGTTCCAAAACATTTTCATCAAACCAAAGGAAACCCCCTGTCCATTCAGCAGTGACCCCCGTTCACTCTGCCCCTTCTCCCCAGCCCTTGACAACCACAAATCTACTTCCTGTTTCTATGTATTTGCTGATTCTGGAAATGTCATAGAAAAGGAATCATACAGCATGTACCCTTTTGGCTTTGTCGTCTTTCATGCAGCATTATATTTCCGAGGTTCATTCATGTTGTAGCACGTCTTGGAAGTTCATTCCCTTTTATTTCTTTGACTTTTTTTTTTTTAATTACAGCAGTTGTGGGTTTACAGAAAAAAATATGCATAAAATACCATATACCACTATTATGAACACCTTGCATTGTGTGGAACATTTGTTAAAATTGATGACAGCACATTTTTATAATTGCTCTATTAACTATTGTTCATGGTTTAACTATTGTCCATGATTTAAGTTCGTGGATTTTTAAAAATTTTTTATTCTAGTACCAAATATGCAGCATAACATTTCCCCTTTTAATCACATCCAAATATATAATTCAGTGCTTTTAATTACATTCACAGTATTGTGCTACCATCATCACCACCCACTACCAAGCTTTATCATTGTCCCAAATAGAAACCACACATTTTAAGCCTATCCCCCACCCCGTCCCCTGGTAGCTTATATTCTAGATTCTGACTCAAGAGTTTGCTTTTCTAATATTTCGTATCAGCGAGGTCATACAATATCTGTCCTTTTGTGTCTGGCTTATTTCAACATGATGTCTTCAGGGTTCATCCATGTTGTCACATGTATCAGAACTTCATTCCTTTTTAGGGCTGAATAATTGTTCTATCACATGTAAATAACCCATTTTGCTTATCCCTGGACACTTGCGTTGCTTCCATCTTTTGGCAGTTGTGAACAATGCTACTATGAACGTTGGTGTGCAAATATCTGTTTGAGTCCCTGCTTTCAATTTTTTTGGGTGTATATCCAATCGTAGGATTGTCAGGTTATGTAGAGTTCTATTCCTACTTTCTGAAAAATTGCTAAACTATCTTACACAGCAACTGCACCATTTTACATTCCCTCCAGCAATGAATGCATGTCCCTGTTTCTCCACATCCTCGTCAACACTTGGAATTTTCCTTTTTTTTTAATAGATGCCATACTAGTGGGTGTGAAATGGTAACTCATTGTGGTTTTGATTTGTATTTCCCTACTGGCTAAGGAAGTTGAACATCCTCTCCGATTCTTTTTGGCCATTTGCATTTCTTCTTTAGAGAGATATCTGTTCAAGTCTTTTGCTTGTTTTTAATTTGGGTTGTTTGTCTTTTTGCTAAGTTGAAGAATTTCTTTTTATATTCTGCATATTCAACCTTATCAGATACGCAGTTTCCAAATACTTTCTCCCATTTGGTAGGTTGCCATACTTTCAAGATAAAATCCTTTGAGGCACGGAAAATTTTTTACTTTGATGAGGTCCCTTTTATCTTTTTTTTTCTTTTGTTGCTTGTGCTTTGGGTGCAAAGTCTATGAAACCACTGCCTAACACAAGTCCTGAAGATGCTTCCCTACATTTTCTTCTAGGAGATTTATAGTTCTGGTTCTTATATTTAGGTCTTTGATCCACTTTGAGTTGACTTTTGTATATAGTATGAGATAGGGAGCCACCTTCATTCTTTTGCAAATGGAGATCCAGTTTTCCCAGCACCATTTCTTGAAGAGTCTGTTCTTTCCCAACTGTGTAGTCTTTGCTCTCTTGCTGTCAGTTGGCCATAAATGTTAGAGTTGATTTCTGAGCTACCAGTTCAATTCCTTTGATCTATATGTCTGCTTTGTGTCAGTCCCATGCTGTATTGCTTACTGGGGCTTTGTAATAATTTTTAAGATGGGAAAGTGTGAATCTTCCAAATTCATTCTTTTTTTTCAAGATGAATGAACTTGGAATATCCTTTCATTTATTTAGATATTGTTTGATTTCTTTTAGCAGCGTCTTGTAGTTTTCTGTGTACAAATCCTTTATATCCTTGATTAGATTTATTCCTAAATATTTGATTCCTTTAGTTGCTATTGTAAATGGAATTTTTTTCTTGACTTCTTCTTTTGATTGTTCTTTATTAGTATATAGAAACACTACTGAGGCTTTGGTGTTGATCTTGTACCCCAAGACTTTGCTGAATTCATTTATTAACTCTAGGAGCTCTGATGTGGATTTTTTCAAGATGTTTTGTAAATAGGATCATGTCATCTGCAAATAGGGAAAGTTTTACTTCTTCCTTCCCAATTTGGATGCCTTTTATTTCTTTTTCTTGCCTAATTGCTCTGGCTAGAACTTCCAGTACAATGTTGAATAACAGTGGTGACAGTGGGCATCCTTGTCTTTTTCCTGATGTTGGAGGGAAAGTTTTCAGTCCATCATTAAGTACAATGTTAGCTGTGGGTTTTTCATATAGCCCTTTATCATGGTGAGGAAGTTTCCTTCTATTCCTGGTTTTCAAAGTGTTTTTTTTTTCAAGAAAGGATGCTGAAGTTTGTCGAATGTCTTTTCTGCATTAATCAAGATGATCATGTGGTTTTTCCCTTCATTCTGTTAATGTGGTGTATTACATTAATTGATATTCTTATGTTGAACCACCCTTGTATACCTGGGCTAAATACCACTTGATCATGTGTATAATTCTTTTAGTGTGCTGTTGAATTTGTTTTGTTAGTAGTTTGTTGATGATTTTTGCATCTATATTCAAAAGAAGCATTAGCGTGTATTTTTTTTCATGTGGTGTCTTTAACTGGCTTTGGTATGACGTGATGTTGGCCTCATAGAGTGAATTAGGGAGTGTACCCTTCTCTTCAATTTTTTGGAAGCATTTGAGCAGGATTGGTGTTAATTCTTTTTGGAATGTTTGGTAAAATTCCCTGTGAAGTCATCTGGTCTTCATTGGGAGGTTTTTGGTTACTGATTCATTCTGTTTGCTAGGTTTGTTGAGACCTTCTATTTCTACTTCAGTCAACATAGGTAGTTTGTGTGTTTCTAGGAATTTGTCCATTTTATCTAAGTTATCTAATTTGCTGGCAAACAGTTGTCCATGGTATCCTCTTATAGTCATTTTTATTTCAGTTGGGTGGGCAATAATGTTCCCCCTTTTCATTTCTGATTTTGATTATTTGTGTCTTCTCTCTTTTTCCTTTGCGTTCTAGCTAAAGTTTTCTCAAATTTATTGATCTTTTCAAAGAACCAACTTTTAGTTTTATTGATTCTATTGTTTTCTTCTTCTCTATATCATTTATCTCTGCTTTAATTTTTGTCATTTCTTTTCTTCTGCTGGCTTTGTGTTTAGCTTGCTCTTCTTTTGTTCTTAGCTTGTTCTTCCAGTTTTGAGGTTAGGACTCTGATTTGTTATCTTTCTTCATTTGTATTGGAGGCATTTAGAGCTATAATTTCCCTCTCAGCACTGCCTTTGCTGAATCCCATAAGTTGTGGTATGTTGTATTTTCATTTTCATTTGCTTCATGATATTTCCTAATGTTGCTTCTGATTCCTTCTTTAACCCATTGGTTGTTTATGAGTACATCATTTAATTTCCACATATTTGTGAATTTTCCATTTCTCCCTCCTGTTATTGGTTTCTAGCTTCATTCCATTGTGATCAGAGAAGATACATTGTGTGATTTCAATAGTTCTGAATTTACTGAGACTTGTAACCCAAGATGTGGTCTATCCTGGGCAATGATCCATGGGCACTCGGAAAAATGTCTATTTCATTGTTGTTGGGTCAAGTATTTACATTTATCTGTTAGGTCTAGTTGGTTTAGAGTATCATTCAAGTCTGTATTTCTTTACTGATCTTCTCTAGATGTTATAACCATTATTGAAAGTGTTGTATTGAAGACTCCTAGTATTAACTTACAACCATCAATTTCTCCCTTGAAATCTGTCAGTATTTGCTTCATATGTTTTGGGTTCTGCTGTTAGGTACATATATATTTATAATTGTTATGTCTTTTTGTGAATTGACCCCTTTATCAGTATTTAATGTCTATTTTTGTCCCTCATAACAATTTTTTACTTAAAGTCTACCTTATCTGATATTAGTGTAGCTACCCCCAGCTCTCTTTTTGGTTACTACTTGCGTGGCATATTTTTTCCATCCTTTCATTTTCAACCTACTTATGTCTCTGAATTTAAGGTGAGTCTCTTGTAAACAGCATATAGTTGGGTCATGCTTTTTTATCCATCTGCCATTCTCTGCCTTTTGACTGGAGTGTTTAATCCATTTACATTTAGTGTCACTATTGATAATGCAGGACTTTCTTCTGCCATTTTGCTATTTAGTCTTTGTAGGTCTTATTCCATTTTTGTCCCTCAATTCTTCTATTAATGCCTACTTTCATATTTACTTTATTTTTTGTGTTGTACCATATCAAGTCCTTTCTCATTTCTATCTGGATATGTTTTTCATATATTTTCCCCATGGTTACCATGGGATTAAAATTTAACATCCTAAATCTATAATAATCATATTTTATTTAATACCAACTTGGCTTCAATAGTATACACATATGCTGTTCCTATACTGCTCTGTCCCCACACCTTTTTTTGTACTTGTTATGAATTGTATCTTTCTACATTGCATGTCCAAAACCATAAATTTATCATTACTTTTTGTGCATTTGCATTTTTTAGCACGTGTAGGAAGTCAGAATTGGAGTTACATACCAAAAGGTACAACACAATAGTACCTGCATTTAAAATTGCCCAAATGGTTACCTTTACCAAAAGTCTATATTTCTTTACTCTGCTTTGAACACTATCTAGTGTCCTTTCCTTTCAACCTGCAGAACTCCCTTTAGCCTTTCCTGTAGGGTGAGGCTGGTGGTGATGAACACCTTCAGCTTTTGTTTATCTGGGAATGTCTTAATCTCTCCCTCATTTTCGAAAGAGAGTTTCTCTGTGTATAAAATTCTTGGTTGGCATGTGTTTTCTTTCAGCACTTTAGGTATTTCATCCACTGCCTTCCTGCCTCCATGATTTCTGATGAGAAATTGGCTCTTAATCTTATTGGGATTCTGTTATACATAACAGGTTGCTTTTCTCTCACAGCTTTCAGAACTCTCCCGTTGTCCCTTGCATTTGACAGCTTTATCAGCATGTGATGGAGAGGTATTTCTTCAAGTTTATCTTCTTTGGTGTTATCAGGGCTTCTTGGATGTGCATATTCATGTCTTTTGCTAAACTGGGGAAGTTTTCTGACATTATTTCTTTGAATATTCCTTCTGCTCCTTTCTCTCATTCTTCTCCTTCCTGGACCCCTATAATGTGTATATTCATTTGCTTGATGGTGACCAGAGGTCTCTGCCCGGTAGCACCTGGTTGCTCATGTGAATTGCCCAGGGCTGCTGAACAAGTTATCACAAACTCGTGGGCTGAAAACAATGCAGATTTATTAGCTTATGGCTCTGGAGATCAGAGGTCCCACATGGGTCTCACTGGGCTAAAACCAAGGGCTGCCTTCCTGCTGGAGGCTCAGGGAGAGTCTGTCTCCCTGCCTTTTTCCAGCTTCCAGAGGCTGCCTGCATTCTTTGGCTCATAGCCCCTTTCTTCAAAGTGTATCATCCCAGTCTCTGCTCCTATTGTCACGCTCCTTCTCTGACTCTGATCCTCCTGTCCCCCTCTTTGAGGACCCTGGCGATGACAGTGGGCTCATTCAGATAATCCAGGATAATCTCCCCATCTCAACATCCATAACTTCATCACGTCTACAGTGTCCTTTTGCCATGTGTCTCAGTTTCCTAGGGCTGCTTTAATAAAACATCACACACCAAGGGGCTTAAAACAACAGAAATTTATTCTCTCACAGTTCTGGGAGTTGGAAATGCAACCTCAAAGTGTCGGCAGGGCCACGCTCCCTCTGAAACCTGCAGGGAAGGATTTTCCCTGCCCCTTCTGGATGCTGGTGTGCACAGGAACCCTTGGCGCTCCTTGGCTTGCAAATGCAGCACTTCAATCTCTGCCGCCATCTCCCTGTGGCCCTCTCCCCATGTCTCTGTCCCATCCTCCCTCACCCCCCACTTATAAAGACACAAGTCATGTTGGATTAATACCCACCCTAACCCTCATTTTGGCGTCGTTTTAACCAGTAACATTTTCCAAGACCCAATTTCCAAACAAGGTCACCTTCTCAGGACCAGGGGTTGGTTAGGA